>PNEQ01023805.1:0-15744 GCA_003012365.1 Medauroidea extradentata | reverse complement strand
TAAAATTGTATTAATTTTGTTAAATAATTTATCTAATATAATTTAAGCTAAACATACAAATAGATTATAAAACAATGCGCGAAACTTTTAAAATATACATCCTTCATATTCGTTTTTGTAATGAATTTGTTATTATATTCAGTTCGTTCAACATCAATTAAAGTATCTAAACTTATGTTAAACAATCTTTCAATTTTTTTAAAAATAATTTTTCTCAAATATACATTTTAACGAATCACTTACAGTTACAACTTTAAAAGTGATTAATTTTTTTAAAGTTAAACACATTCAGAAAAGTATATACTACAAAGCAACATTTCACACTCCTACTGGTCGCAAACAAGCTACCGATGCCATCTTGTATGATGGTTTGCAACCTTTCAGCAGTTCTCAAAACATGCCACTGGCGACATCTGGTGCTACGTTTTGTAACTGTCATTCGTAACAGTGCCCTCATACAGCTAATAGTCTAACCACTAGGCACTGCCATTTTCGGAAGTACAGTTTTTTGGAACAGTTACATTCTATCGAGAGAAATCAAAACATAGCATGACGTGAATTCAACATGATCTAATAAGTCGGCCAAGATTACATATGATTCGGACAATCAGATGTTAGGCACTCCGCCGTTAGGCACTCCGCCGTTAGGCACTGCGCCGTTAGGCACTGCGCCGTTAGGCACTCCGCCGTTTGGCACTCCGCCGTTAGGCATTCCGCCGTTAGGCACTGCGCCGTTAGGCATTACGCCGGTAGTATTTCATTTTAGGCACTGTGCCGTTAGGCGTTACGACGTGTACTCCATTATTTACGTTACTCCATTTAGTTTTATACATTTACTTAGAAAACTGAGCATTAATTATTTCCGAATCCAAGGAGGACAAAATATACCGCATGGCTGTCGAAAGAGCGAAGGAATACGTAGTAAAGAAAGTTTTTTCCAACACAACATTCCAGTACAGTTTTGTTTATGATATAATTAACAGTGGCGGCTCGTGGCAGGGAGTGCACAAGTTGCCGAGAACTGTACACTCGTGTGAACGCGCCGCCGTATACCAATGACCATGAAATATCTACTGGCTACTTATTCTGGAGTGACCAGTCAGTAATAAGCGGCACCTACATACCAGTGTGTTAGTGGCTGTAGCGTCAACTAGGGTACAACCATACACAGTTCTCTGCTACTTGTGCACACCCTGGCAACAACCTACGAGCCGCCACTGATAATTAATACAGGAAAAAATATGGTATAGCTAGAATGAAATTCAACTTTAAAATTAATAATTACTCCAAAGAGATTAACGAGTTGAAAAAAAAACGGAGGTGCTCTCAGCATGTAAAAATTTTCGAAAAGTATATTATAATGAGCTGAGAAATGTCGCTACAGATAGTTCGGGATAAAGCAAGCACTTTTGGAACCTAGTTAATTTTTCCTTTTCAGATACCGATAATTATAGTTTCCTGCAAAATTTTTTAATATATTCAAAGCAACTTAAACGACAATCAAAGTGTATAAATTGTGCCGAAATCAAAAGTTAACGTCTAAGGTGGCAATAAGTAGAGATGATGGTTTATCGCGGGAAAAGTTGACTGTTTGATGGATTTCAATACACGTCCAGCTTACCAGAAGATTACTGGCTTTAGCTTGTACGTGGAGCTGTTGTCCTATTTGACTGAGCCAATAAGAATCCCGATATTGTAATATTGGATGCCTGGTATTGGTCTGTGGACAGCTACGTTGTGTCAGTGTTTTCAAGGCTATCGTGACACAAAACATTTTCGCGATATACCATCATCTCTAGCAATAAGTAATGTACTTACTAATTGTATACCTGAAAAACTCGCTTTTTCTTTTAGGTGCAAGCTATAATTCCAGCAACTATAGGTCTGTATCACGTTCACAATTAGCCGTTGACGTACTCGACACTTCCTGGAAGTAGCTCAGCCAATAATAAAACTATAACTGCATACATGCCCATTGCACTGTGTCAGCGAGCAGCCAATGTGCAGCAACTGTCTGCACGATTTCACATATATTCTTGGAGGCTAGCCTACGAGTCAGTGAACCCGCGAATTTTTCCGGTTTCAACTAATTATTGTTCTGGACAAAATTATTTTCAAAGTCGCTTATTTTATCGCGAACCACGTATAACTATGTTTACCACCCCAAATGGAATGATGAGGGAATAAGTGAGTGTTGGTGGAGGGGCACGAAAGTATGTTTTAGTCCACATAAATGTTTAATTTGCGGGCGCGCGAGGGAATCCCTGCAAAATTTCTGACCAGATCCGTCGAGATTTTCAAGCCACTGCGAGCCATTTCAGGTACGTTTGGTAGTCATTTCTGTATTTAATTATAAGAACGTTTCAGTACTGCCACTCAAGCCAGACTTCCGCAGTAGTTTGCCGATGGTAAAGCTATCGTTTTTGAGGACATGATCCAACATTTGCGCTGCTTTCAAGATAGTAATTGTTTTATTCCTAAGCAAAAGCAGATACCAAAAAACTGTTGCACAGATTTGTTAAAAATTACTTTAGCTATGTAGTCAAAATTTTTGTAAATTAAAATTACATAGGTTTGGCTAGTTAGTTCATCAATGGGAATTTCCTTTACTGCATAAGCTGAAACTATTATGTATTTAAACTTAAAAAAAAAGTTAACTGTTTTAACGAAACTGTGCAATAGTTTTTCGATATATGCTGTTGTTTAGGATTTTAAAAATAACTATCGTATGAGCAATATCATGTAAACTAACTATGAAATTTTTAAAGGTGTTATTAAATTGCTTGATTTCAATAGTAATTCAGTGAATTCCGATTACCTAATTAAAATTTCGCAGTCGAAATTAGTTTGCAACCTTTCTGTAGGGTTGTTATGTGTATAATTAGAACTAGGCACATAGAACTTTATTATTTTTTTTATCGGAAGTGGCATTTTTACAAAAAATTATATTTGGCTCTTAGGATGAAGTTTTACTCTTAACGTAATGAATAGCATATCAACCCTAGACAATAAATGTAATTTTACCTTACAGTTAATTTCAACAAGCTAACTTTAGTAGTTCTCTAAACAACATTGTACAATCGTACATTTGGTCTAGGATGTGCTGCTTTTCATGTATTGTGGCATGCCTTGAATCTACTCGCAGTGATTACCTGCTGTGAGCAGAAATCTATAATGAATATTCTGTCGTTTATGATTTCACCAAAACCCTGAGTACACAAATGGCTCACGAGAAATGAACGAAGTAACGCAGGCAGGGTATGTTTCCTAGTATCATGTGCAGGCAGTATTCCGCCGAGCGAAAATGTCTCTACTGCCATAGCTATCTGTAGTAGAAGGTCGCGGCTTTTGATCTGGTAACCCTGGCAGGAAGGGTCACTTTAACACTTCTTTGTATCGCCAATGGCATAGTAGCTTCCCCTGATTCGCCGGTATGTAGAGCAGAATAGCGAATCAGGTACAGCCATTGCCTTTGGAGAGCTACAAGAAGTGTTAAAACGACCCTTCCTGCCACGGTTGCCAGATCTGCTGCCGCGGCCTTCTGCTAAAGTAGGCTATGCCACTGTACGGAATTTTAAAACAGAACAATACGATTAGCAAAACGTTATTATAAATTAAATTAGTAGATCCATGCACTCAGAATATAAACAAAGAAGCGGCAGGATTCGAACTTGGTTTGACTTACTCGACACTTCCTGGAAGTAGCTGAGCCAGTAATAAAACTGTAGCTGAATACATTGTACTGTGTCAGCGAGCAGCTAATAAACAACTGTTGCTCGCACGATTTTACAAATATTCTTGGAGGCTAACCTGCAGGTCAGTGAACCCGCGAATTTTTCCGGTCTCTATTTATAACTTACTTGCATTTTAACATTACCTTACATGACTGGCGACAGAAACGTAGGTAACTGAATTTGTTCGACAATTTCGTCACACTATTCCAGTTTGAAGACAAACGAAGAATAAAATTGTGACCTTAGGAATTTTACGGGTAACTTATGTGTTTAAATAGGGGCAGATTAAGCTGCGTGTGGCCTTGGCGTCCGACAAGGTTCCCGAATGACAAAAGGGCCTAGAGCTGAGCTTGATATATTACTAGTAGGCCTCCTTGACAACTATCAAAACATAAAGAGCTGAAGATACAATGTTTAATATTATTAATATCTCGTGCATGTGCAATGACTACTAATTGAAAGTGTTAAGTTTCGATATGCAAATTACTGCTTGCTCTACTCGATAGGGCGTCTGTGCGCTTCTACTACATGAAGTAGTGAGTACGAAAATATGTGCGTTTTCGTTCCGAAGCCGGAACTTTTGGCAGTGTCAGATTATTTACAAGCAGAACATACGTTTCAAAGCAAACCCGGTAGACAAGGTTGGGCCATCACGTCTTCTGTTTCTTGTAGCAATTCTCCGGGGCTGGAGGGATATACGCAACGTCACTGCGGAGCAGCGCTTCCCGAGTGTCTAGGGCAGCGTGGTGCGAATCTTATCTGGTTTCAGACTACCTTCTTGTCCGGAGAATTGTCATGGCTTTTTTAAATGCACTCTTCCTAGAGTCTCTCCCCTCCCATTCTTAGAAACGCGAAAATGGTCACGTGATAATCGGTCAGCTGCTCTGCGATGCTCGGAAATTTCGAATTCTTCGTACGAGAGCTCCTGCTGAATTAGTTTTTGTGGCAAGTAAATGTAATTGAACCAGAATTCCCAAGCCTAATTAAAGGAGCAAGTATTAACTTTTTATTTTGATTACCTACATGCAATTTGCATTTTATTGTAGTGTTGAATAAACTCTTACACATCTAAATGTGTTATTCTAGTAATTTATTTTCGGTCATTTATAGTTGGTTTTCTTCTTATTTACTAGTTATTATGTAGAACTGTTTCTTGATCTGTCTTGTTCGTTGAACATGCAGGGTGTGTTCGCTTCTAAGAGAGTGTCCAACTATCGCAGTTTCTCAAGTTTGTTATGTGAAATAAGTGCGGAGAGAAGGAGGATTAAAACCACTCGGAAAAATAGTTCTTTGCAAATCCACTATACGTAGCCTGGCTTACCAACACTGTTGTGTTATAACTGCATCATATGTGCTTTCATGTTTGTCACTCAGAACACGTTTTTTCCACAACATTATTAAAGGAAACATTCGTTTACACATATTTTTGCTTATGGTTAAGATGGCCTTAGCTATTTGTGCTAACAATTTTCAATATCGCATCGACGGACTTTTGCTCAATGTTGGAATTGCACCACAACTGAACCCTTGAAAATACTGTTGTGTGTTGGCCAGGCAGCAGGCATGTTGCATCATGCTAGGTGGACAGCTCAATGATTCAGCCACAGTCATGGGTTTTACCAGAGGTGCTGCGATACGCCCAAGACGTCATCGGGATGACGCCTTTGCGTATGTGACTCTTGGAAGGTATGAGTGAGGCAATACCTATTTTTAGACCTCTGGTCATCATGCTGCACCGCCGATTGACGTCACTAAACAGGCTATAAAAGCCTCGGAACTGCGAAATAGAGGCAGTCTAGTCTTATGCAGTCTTGAAGAGTCTTATAGAGTCTTTTGAAGTGAGACACGAGTGTGTGTGGGTCGGCGTCGTCGCCCAAGTGGCGTCGACGGACGTCATGAGAAGTAACGGGCTGCGCAAACGACAAACACTTGGGGTGTTGTGTCGGCGCGGCAGAGCTGACAAGGTGTGGCGTCTCGGGGATGGCAACACGGCTGCAGTGGTTGGTGTCGAGGCTGAGTAACGTCAGCAGGCTGCAGAAGGGACAGACAACACTTGGGGTGTTGTATCGACGACAGCAGTGAAGAAGATGTCGGCGTGCTACAGAAAGGTGGTGGGCTATGGAGAACAACACTGGAGGTATTGTATCGGCGAGAGCAGTCACTGGCAACTTAGGAGAGTTCTAGAAGAAGGTGCTATGCTTGCGGAGAGAGACTGGTGAAGACATGTTGGTGACGTCAGAGTCTACGGTGAGGCTGTAGGCACATACCTTCGGAGCAGTTTTGGGCGAAACAAGAGGACTGCTGCTGCGTGTCGATGGACAATGAGGTGTGCGACGGGAGTAGAACCGAAGACCTCAAGAGTGAAGACAGCAGCACATGGTGAACCATTACCACTTGGGACTGGTAAGGTTGTACATTGCCACTATTTGAGATACTGTTGATTAGATATATGACTGAATTGTTATTGCAATTTGTAGTATTTGATTAATGGTAAATGTTTTTGTGCTTTAATTGTCCAAGCTAATAACGTTTCTGTGACACAGTAGTAATTGTGTGCATAATTAATGGTGTTGTGAATGTTATAGTTGATTGCCGTTTTATGTATCTTTGGAAGCTTTGTGAGCTAGTAAATCAGTAATTTAATTCAACTCTTTTATTTCTAATTATAAGACCTCTATCCCAAATAGCTCAGAGAATTTTCCCACATTTAAGTTTTTGCTAAACTTGTAACAATACGTTACTAAAATTAACATTTCCTGTTGTATTATACTCACAAAATTTGAGTTTTGACTAATTTAATGCGTTTAAATGTAGTGTTTGAAGAAAAACCTGAAACTTAAGACAACCTACTGCTACTTCAAGCTTTCATTATCTTATTCGAACATTGGCTTACATGTTTGATTCACAGTAAAAAAATTTCAAGTACAACTTTTAATGTATTTTCCTATCATGAAATACACACGCAAAGAGCATGCTTGAAAATCCACATGTTCCCTCCTTCGGTCAGGGTCACATTGTGTACGGAAGAAGGCTGGAGGGAACGTTGAGCTCGACCTCAGGCCCGAGGAAATTATGAGGTGAGGTGAGTTGAGTGTGGAACATGGACGTAATAAACGGCAGTTTCCCGAGAAAGACGTCCGCCACGTTTCCCACAAGAGAAAAATCCGGGATCGAACCTGCCGGGGATTGAATCGGAATCGCCTGGGTGAGAGGCGAAAGGTCTGACCCCTCGACAGCCACGGCCTCTTACTCAAAATACGTGCTTACTAGTTCTAAAACAATTAATAAGTTAAATAATCACTAATAATAACTTTCGAAGTATTAACACGTTATCAATTCTACCTTCTAAATTAGTTTAACATGATTAAAGGTTGTATGTGGTATATTAGAAGATTTAGAACATATTTGTACACTTTGTTATATTTTACTTTGTGAAAATGTACCATACTTACTCAAAAGTTTGAGAAAAAAATGTAGAATTTCAAATAAAAAGAATAAAGGAACGTACAAATGTTTATTTTTTCATTAATTGCTACTGTCCTTATTTCGAACCATGCAATTGGAGAGTTCCGTACGTTTACATGCATGTTTGACGTATTCCAAAAATTCCGTATTTTAAGGAACGATGGTTTGTTTTGTTAAAAGGCGTGGGTAAATGCTTTAGAGCACAACCCTGACGCAGTGTCCGACAGTGTAACTTTTTATTATGATAACTAACTACAAAGTTTCCGCGCATTAATTGTTAATATTATTAATGATTCGAACGCAATTTGAAATTCAAAAGTATTGCCCTGCGTCTTTGCGTCTTAAGGGGGGAGTTCGCGTAAAACTTTCGTTATTTTAAAATATTTTATTTTTGGACGAGATAATGTTTGCTTGCTATACATATATTGTGACTATTTTTCACAGTAATGACAATTTTCTAGCTTTCATAGCTTTTGTATAGTGGCAAGTAAAAGCCAAAATTTGCATAAAACTGTTTTATACAAGAAACGAAAATCAATTGACTTATACAAACGAAATAATTCTCACTGAAGAACAGTGTCGCTTGATACAACTGGACATCTATAAAAAACATTGCATTATTTTGGGTGCAAAAATCTAACAAAACTACGACGTTAATTGCTATCACAAAATTAGGTATAATTTATAATGAATTTGTGACAAAACAAGGTTTGAATTTTTAGATATGAAATTATATGGCTTAAAAAATTATTTTCACAACACTGTAAAACTACCGAGTGCGGCGATAATTTCAAAGTTGAACTTGAAGCGGTCGCAGCTGCCTGGATCTATTATCTACAGTGCCATTTAGTCGTGAGCTGCGAGCATGAATGATCTCACCTACGAGATGTGCCTTTGATCTCAGCGACGAGTTATCCACCTCCCCTCTCCTCCACCAAGGTGTTGTGGGGTCAGGGCGCATGCGTTCCAGCCGAGAGACGACGGGTTCCAGTTTCATGTCGGTTAAAGGTCGCGTGACCTTTCCAGACGTAGCTAGCCCCAAGGCGAGAATAAACCTTGCCCGAACACACCACAATACAGCGCTCGTTTGTCAACACAGTGCTTCTATTTTGTTTTCAGTCATTTATTAAGAGGGCGTGGTACATAATTCAACGCTAAAAGCATTGATCTATAACTGTAGGTTTCTTGAAGCCAATTTGTGAAAATTAAACAATGGCAATCCTAGACAATAGTTTTAACCGACGTTTTTTCCAAAATTGTTTCCAGTGTTACGAACTTCTGAGGCACAATCTCTGACGCCGGAACCTCGTGCATTTAACTGCTGCGCAAGAGATCACACGCAACGAATTAGTAATTCTCGATAAATATTTACTCATAAAGTTGGCAAATACCGTTATCTAGGATTGTCATTGAGTATTTTATACATATTGGCTTCGAAAAAAGTGTAGAAATCAAATGATGTTTTCAGCGTTTATTTATCTGCCCACGCACTCTTAAGAGTGAGCGATAGTCACCATATTGAATTTTTGTACTTTATATCATAACGTTTCTTCTTGGTAATTTTTTTGAACTTTTACCTAACTGAGGACTAGAATACATATTGATAGAATTTAAAACTCCATAGATATTTATTTCCCGTAGCAGATCGAATTGCAGTTCAGAACGCAATACGAAATTTTTCTAGCTGCAGTTCAATCTGTATCAACAGTAACGAAAATAAATTCATTAAATTATGACTTGCGTTGTGAATGATTTCACATAATGTAAACAGGCATGCGCCTGCAGAGATATCAAATTTTATTGTAGTCATACAAAATAGGACATACATATTCAAGATTTTCCAACTCTAAATAAAGAGGGTTCTAGAAATAACGTACAGAGTTCCGCTGCAGAGGAGTAGGGCTGGCGTTCAGTCCCGAGTTGTCGGGCCGAGCTCCACTTCATTTCAAGACCACGGGTCCATGTTTACGCTATTTTCGAAAGTTTCATTTTTTAAATACTGTAAGGCAGCAGATATCATTAAACCGTTACATAGAAACGCTGGAAATTGTTTGTACTATGTAGCCTACTTTTTTCTAAACATAAGTTTTCAGAATTTTGGCTAATTACTGACGTTAAGAAAATTTAATTAAAGCGATAATTAGCCAAAATGATAGGAACTGTATGTTAAAAAAAAAGACTGTATAGTACAAACGATGTCAAACATTTCTGTGTAACGGTATTTACGTAATCAGCTCCCTTTCAGGATTTAAAAATTAAACTAAAAAAAAAAAAAAAAACAGCATAACTAGGAACCCGTGACCTTAAGGGGTAAGGTCGAATACCTGGCCTGTCATGACTACACCCCCTCTCCAATCACCAAGCGTGCAGAGGTCGGGTCTTCTGGCGGGACAGAGGCCGCCTTCTGGACCGCTGGGCGTCTGTCTGGAGAGTGCTCTGGAACTCTCATCAGTCAGGCACTGCTCCGCGCTGCACAAATAAAAAAAACATATTAATCTTAATTTTATGTAATTTTGTATGCATACGAGCGACTAACTAAAATTTCCTTACTCACGAGCAGTTCAATTCAAGAAGTCATTCAGGCCGTTCACGGCAAATTGAGTATGTTTACAGACAATCTCGTCAGGAGTGGTGATAAAGAAAACGAATTTTGTTAAGGGTGTTCCAGTGCAATAAAATCATAATTTTATATTTTTATGAAATATTGTTAGTTTTGTAGACGATACTTGTGAATACATTGTACTCTTACGAAACAATGTTATCTCTCATAGTTTTCTCATGACGTGGTGTCAAAGTCAAAATTTGCTTGTTACACTGCCATGCAAATAGTGAAAACCAACTGACCTACTTAAGCAAAATAATTCACTATGAACTTACATCAAATGAGCTATTCAATAAAACATTTAAAATCCTACAACGTAATATTATAAAAAAAAAAAAAGATCGCCAAAGTACAGGAAAAAAGTTGCAAATTCAGCAATATTTTTAACATATAGACTATAAAAACAGTTCGCGAAATTTTTTCAAATGTTTTATTACGTAGTCCGTAGTATGTTATTTCACTGTGAATTATTTCACGTACGTAAGTAAATTGGTTTTCACTATTTGTATGGCGGCAGAACATGCAAATTTTGACATTGACGCCACCGTTATGAGTAAACAACGCCAGCTAAAATTGTTTTTTGTAAGAGGAAACTGCACTCACAAGTATCGTCTACAAAACGAACACTATTTCCTATAAATAAAAAATTATGACTTTATCGCACTTGAACACCCTTAAGGGCTTCGGCTCGAGTTTCTACATGTTAAACAATAATTATTTTTGAAAACATAAACGGGAGTCAATATCTTAAAATCGCTCTGTAACTTTGTTGTAAATGGTTTACACTACCTTTTCTGATTTTGTCGAGACAAAACGCAGCATGATGGTAGCTAATTAGTTAATTAATGAAATTTACTTATAATTGATAAATTAGCTTAAATATTTGTACCGTTTGTCTTGAAAATTACATAAGGTAGTAAGACCAATTTGAAATAAAGTTACAAAGTAATTTTACGTTATCGGTTCTAGTCTGGGTTTTAAAAAATAATTCTCTCGAAAGCCGAGAAACTCGTACCGATGCCCTTAAAGAGTACAGTGAAGTTTATTCACTATGATTACTTTCACTTATACGTTTACGTTAAGCCAATGATCTTTCATTTATTTCAAACAATTGAAAATATCTCAAATATTTTAAACCAATTGCTTTGAAAAAATTTGAGACTGTGTACAGTCATACGATACACAATTTTGAGAGGCAGTTTTTTTTAAATAATGTACCGTTTGCTAGCAAAAAATTATTTTGCATCATTTTGTCATATTTTGACAACGAAATTTATGTGATATTTCAGGGACAAAAATTTAAAAATCCGTTCAGTGTATTGCACCAGAAAAATTCAGATAGAAACGATGATATAAAAGTGTTAGAGCTGTAAGAATGAATTTTTATATACGTATTATTTGCGTTAAAAATCTTTTCGAAACCGCTGCTAAACTAAAGAGCGAGGCCTTAAATAAATATAGTATGGAAAGGCCTCCACAAGACAATGGAAGATTTCGGGAGTCTCTATGTATAGTGACCATTGCACAACGTCCCACAATGCACGGAGATCCTTAAAAGGAGTCACGCCATTTCCACAGCATCCTATAGGCGGTTCGGGATGAAGTGAGCACTCAAAAATGCCCTGATAAAGTTCTATTTTTCAGCCAATTTGTATCTTTCCAAGCGTAACGGCCAACGACGGGACGTGTCTAACCTCTCTGTACACGTCCCTTAATGTTTGCGCGTGTAAGATAAATTGTGCAGTCATCAGGTGCCTGTATAGTTTTGTAAATAAAAGTTTATTAATTATGTAAAACACGAATATGTCGAATTCAGTTGGTTTAATTTCAAAATCGTTGCATTTTAATAGGAAAATACACGGAATTACATGCGGCAATTAGCTGCCAACTATACAAGTAGAAAGGTAACTACTATTAACGGTAAATTATGTATGCAATAACTGCTAGTGATTGTTTTCAAAGGTTAACTATTTAGTGCTCACTTTATCCCGAACAACCTATAGATGTGTTCGATGAAATTAAGGTCGGACGACTGCGGTGTAAATACAGACAACCCCATGTCCATCAAGGCGCCCGCCTACTGGCCATGTGTACGTATGAGTGAGGCATGGCCCCAAGGGCGATGTTGACTGGTTCATCTGGTGCGGTATCGCCTCTACCGCATAACACTGAAACGGCGTGCAGTGGTATCGTAGATCACTAGCCAGACTGAGTTGACACTATGATCCAATATTTTTATTGGTGAAATTTTTAAGCAAATTCCGCATGGCATACGAATCTCGCGAGTAGTTTTTTTAAGATATAACGGGTTAAAAAACTGTTTATAACAATTTTGAGGGGCTTCGAAATGATTTTTCTAACTAACGCGACGCTTTGAAACTACCTTTCCGTCATCGTCTGAAGTGTATTTTCTTTTCGTACAGTGACACAATGGGCACACGTGGAATAGGTTAACAAAAAAATCGTATTTACGGACAAACTACGACTCATTTTAAGCGCGGCGTGGTACATAATTCAACGCTAAAAGCATTAATCTATAAATGTAGGTTTCTCGAAGCCAATTTTCGAAAATTAAACAATAGCAGTCCTAGACAATAGTTTTAGCCTCGGCCATAGAAGAACAGGTCTGGACACTCGCCTGGAAACTTGACCCCCTTGTTGTTTGGCTGTAGTTCACTAAGTTACCGACAATGCTATAGGTTTTTGGCGCTGCTGTTAGGGCGGTCGAGCTAAAACTCCGCCCACTTCCTCCCCACTAAGATAAACAATTTATCAAAACGTATTTTTTTTAGTCTATTTATGAAACACTTCCTTCGTTCACAAATTTAAGAAAAGGCTCCAGCAATCTTTATTTACTTTATAAATTTAACAATGGAAAAAAGTGGACGGAGTTTTAGTCCGACCGCCCGGAAAACAGCGGCAAAAAGTACGACATTCTCGGTAACTTGACGAACTACAGCCAAACAACAAGAGGGTCAAGCAAAATACATTGGTAGATAGGCGAGTGTCCAGACCTGTTCTCCTACGACCGTGGTTTTAGCAAACATTTTAAACAAAATAGTTTCCAGTGTTACGAACTTCTGAGGCACAATCTCTGACGCCGGAACCTCGTGCATTTAACTGCGGCGCAAGAGATCACGCGTAACGAATTAGCAATTCTGGATAAATATTTACTCATAAATATGGCATATACCGTTATCTAGGATTGTCATTGAGTATTTTATCCATATTGGCTTCGAAAAAAGCGTAGAAATAAATTGATGTTTTCAGCGTTTATTTATCTACCACGCACTCTTAAGGTATCTGCCTATCCTATGAAACCATAGCGCAAGCATGTGTAGGGATGTACGTGTTGAATTACATTCAGAGGGGCTCAGTTTTTGTCGAAATTACATAACTGGCAAACTTCCTTTCTTTATCAATTTTTATTTAAAAGTTCGTTTAATTCAGTGAACAACGGAACCATACTTTCTTTGCATCTGTATAACTCGAGAAACACATAATAAAAAGAGGTATTTTTTTCACACGGTAAAAACGTGAACCGCCATGTTGATGTCCCTGTGACGTTACGATACTGTCTATTTTATTGTATGGAACACGCAAACTACAGCAACATACGTTCAGTTCGTGAAATTGTGTTAAATAAAGTAGTTTACGTGGTAAAAACGAGTATGGCTGGAAATCCGAAGAGTATAAATATGTATAGCAGTTTGTTTGCTCAGAAATAAAATGCAATTTACTCTGAATAAAATCTTAACTATAGCGCCGTCTGTCAAATCAATGCAGACTGAATGGTTTAAGCTACAAGAAGAGACGTAATAGTCTGCTACTAACGACTAAAATGCAGTTAATGTATGTAATGATTATTACTACGTATTATGTACAATAGGACATGGTTAGCATAAAATAAATAAGTTCTTTTAAATTAAAAATTGTAGTCAGTAGCTGGCAGTTTGCGACGAAATCTCGGCAGCTGTAGTGTTTTGGCTGTTCCACTGGCTGTGGCAACGTCACTAGCCAACAGGCGAGTTCAAGGCGCCCGTGATTGGCCGATAAATCGAGGGGTGGGCGGGCTCTTGCGAAGCTCGCCCAGGGAAGCAGAACTCTCGTTGCTGTTCACGAGAAATTAAAAATTATTGAGAGAAAAAATTAACTTTTTGTAGAAAAATTGATCTGCTGTATTGTTTTCCCCGACTCACACAATCACGACGTTACATCACAAGTCTGTGCCAGGTTTGGTTAAACGCATTCCAGCTATTAGCTCGATAGGTTCACTGTTTGTAAGCATGCGAACTTCATTCGGTTGACTTTTCAAACCTAAACTTATGAATCTGTACCGGATCTGAAACACTAAAACGAATTCGTAATAAGTTGTTATCACTCTGGAATTTATATTAAATTGACAGAATCGAAAACTAAAACGTCGAAATGTGTGAGTTACTAATAATACCCTGCTGTCTTCAATCTTTTAAAATCAACTGTCAACATCAATAAAATCTTCGTTGGTGACTACCAAATCTGCAACGACGCATGCGTTAACAACGGGCGAAATTCCATGAGCTAGCTTTTACGTAACCGGAGTCACTAGATTTTATCAGTTATTTAAGCCAGAGAAAAATTCCAACACTCACAATAATGCCTGGTGGGCGGCGGCTAGCCAAAACAAGTACGGCTACGTCATAAATGTGTTAACCAATAAGAACGTGTTTTGAATATTTGTGGCGACGTTTGAAAATATGGCATTTTTAAAGCTGCATAATTTGAAAATTAAAATGCTCGCGGAGCTATTGCTTTGCATGACTGCATTTAGTGTCGAAATAATTCGGAAGAAAAATGATAATTCTTCCCCCCCCCCCCAACATTTTCAACCCTGTAGCATTATATTCTTTTTAGAAGAATATGGAACTTCATACTGACAAGTTACGCTGTTGTCGTTAAGATTTAAGATTAACTTAAAGGAGATACTTCACTTTAAAAAACCTAATAATGCCGAAGAACGAAGCTTCTTCCATAAGCGCCAGCTTACATTTGACGCCGTCCCGACACCAGCGCTTCTGCCGTCCTTTGCCAAACTGAGAGCATGGAACTTTCTAACCTGTAGTAGAATGAATCATACTACAGGCAGGCAACCTGCAGGATGGTTGGAGCACAAATTGGTCTACATTATCTGCCAACAGGCCCTTGTAACGTTCCCCAGTGCGGGATAGTGGTACGTGTACAAAGGTACTTGTTTCAACCCAGGTGGTGCAGCGGTTGGCGCAGTGGCTAAGCACTATAAGGTCGGGTTTATAAACCACGCAACAACGCAAGAACGCTAGAAACGCAACGCAACAAATATTTCAGTCGTTTATAAACATCGCAAGCGACACGAAGTAACCAACATTACCACTCAAAATTTCGGAGAGGCAACAGAAAATTTCTCTTTGTATTTTTCCTTTACGAATACGTTTTGTCACTCAAATTTGTTTTCTAGATATTCTGTTGTTTCGGTATTTTTAAATGGAAACCAAATAAATACTAGCACCGTGTATTTTAAGACGTATTCATGACAAACACACAAAAAAAAATGTAACGAAATGGCGGAATCACAGCCTTTTAGAGACTAGTTTCAAATGTTTACACCAAACAAACTATCAACATAGAAGGCGGTGAAACGCAAGAAGTTGAAAGTTGATGAACTCTTGCGTTACAATCTTGTGTACTCACGTTTCTTGCGTATTTTATAAACGGGTATACATCGACTTCCAGGGGCGTAGCCAGGGGGGGGGGTTTTAGGGGTTCTAACCCCCCCCCTTAGCCCCCCAAAAAATATATATATATTAATGATTATATAATACCTGTTGTGGGTTTAGTTTTGTATTCTACTTGATTCTAGACCTTTACTTTTATTTTATGTTGAAAAGTTAGATGAAAGGCTTACAAAAAATTGTTGGGGGAATACAG
>PNEQ01023804.1:0-15744 GCA_003012365.1 Medauroidea extradentata | reverse complement strand
TGGGGGCCGTCAGTGTGTCGATGGAGCTCGTCCGGGTAAGACGTGTCGGTAGTTGATTTAATTAAATGATTTTTATATAAAAAGTTTTTTATTAAATAGTTTTTTATTAAAAAGTTTTTTATTAAAAAAATTATTAAAAATTTTTTTATGAAAAATTTTATTTATTAAATACGTGCGGGGTTATTATGGAATGCGAAATCGAAATTTTTTTGGAAGAAACACCAAGATGGCGACCGGAAACAATATGGCGTCCGGAATCAAGATGGTGGTAATATTTTTTCGAAATTTTTTTGAAATTTTGAAATTTTTTGGAAAATTTTGAATTTTTGAAATTTTTTTGAAATTTTCGAAATTTTGGAAAATTTTGGTAATTTGACACTCAAGGTCAAGGTTAAAGGTCAAGGTCAAGGTCATCTAACATGGCGGCCGGGGACATGACGTCACAACATGGCGGAGGGGCTCCTCACTCGGTCGGGCTCCTCTCTCCGGCTCCTGTGCTGGAACCGGCATAATCATACTACTCATTATCTATGAAATGGGTTCACTAAGAAGGCAACAATTCTAACACTGATCATCAGTTTGAACTTTGGGGATGTAAGATTGGGCGCTACTCACGTTGCTGAGGTACAGGACCCTCCTGTAAACCAGGGTGAATGTCCAGTCTAGACGTCTGCCTGTTGAGAATGTCCCGTGAAGTCCTCTGTCCACTATCCTGAACGTATTTGTGTGTGGGTTCCAGCTGTATCCAAGACGTATCCTTGGTCGCCTGTAACCAGCACAGCTGTCTTGATACCTAGTTAGTTCTTCACGAGGAATCGTCCGACAACTGGAGTGGTGACGCTGTGATAGGTTGAAAAGAGCCGAAGAAGTTCTGGACCTCGATCAAACAGATGTGGTGGTGTCGGATCATGACTTTGTGCTGACTACTTAAGGGGGTATCTATTGGTACATTTAACTGAGATATTGTAGTTAGTAAGTGGCGCTATTGTAATGGTCAGTACTGCTAATACTCATTGGACTCGACTACTGCGAGTACGTTACGATGTGCGAACAGCTTGGGTACAAAAGTATCCGAAAAATCTCCAGCGTATTTATCACTCAATATTAATGTACAGAGCTTTGAACTACGCGTAGAGAAGTGTATTAGTATTGTAGATTTTTAAAAATAATGTTTGAAATACATTGGGATATTTAATTTCATTCTTTAATTTAATTTTTCAAGTCATCTATCCTGGTCGAGTTTGGATGCGACCAAGACAGTAATTATGCAACATTATTATAATTTTTCTGATTTTTAATTCGTGTAGAACCGTGCCTACCAGTTTCTTCAACGTATATGTTTCCACTATCGCAAGGTGTTTGGTAAACACATTGTTGGGTTTGTAGTTTGTCAGTGGCTAGCTTCAAATTTATAGTAATGCTTTTAAATATGCATCTTGATTTGAAAGCGGTTTATTGATTGCATTTGATGCCTTGGGGTATATTAGTTCTGAATGTTCACAAACATATGGACGCTGACTCCGGACCCTATAGGTTATTCGATTGTATTTTGTTGATTAACGAGAGATAATGGATTAACTCTTTTATATGCTTTTTTATAGTGCTAGAGGTAGCAAATGTCGGGAGATATTTTTGCAGATGACTTTGTTCAACGACTGTCAATTCTGTATCGGAGCACAGTATTTCAGCTCTGTGAAGGCCCTGTCACAATGTCAAATTTTTCCTTCCTATCGCTTCAAGTAAAGTTGGTCAAATAATGTTGGATGGTAGTGACGTCACAAAAACGTCACTGTCGTGGACACATTTGTTGGAGGAAATTCGATGACTTTCGTTTTTATCCAATATTTGAGAATTGGACGGGTTCAAACATTTCTTGGATGTTGGCTGGCTCAGCCAATCGCAGTCACGCCCTTCGTAAACTGAAACATTATAACCTTCATTCGTACACCATGTTGAGTTCAATGGAAAGTAATAATGTAGTTTTAGATAGAGTCAAAGCAATCCAATGTAATTTAAATTAATCGTCGAGTTGTTAGCGCTGTTTATTTTAAAAATAAACTAATATTTTTTAATGTAAGCCTACTAAAGCCGTGCATTTGTGATTAAAATACATACTTATACAAATTAAAAATATAGAACATTATTATTAAAAATTGCACTTATTGTTATTTCATGAAGTTTTCCTGTTAGTCAATTTATTTTGCATAATTTACATACATAATGCTCGTAAATTGAAGTAATTTGTGTACCAAACTTTTACATTTATTCTAAAACGTAACCAAACATATAGGTTACGAGTTCCAACAAAATTTGATAATGTGACATGTCATCAAACGTATTTGATAGTAACTGGCTAAATTTATCTCACGGCAAAATCTAT
The DNA here is from genome assembly GCA_003012365.1 of Medauroidea extradentata. Taxonomy (NCBI): domain Eukaryota; kingdom Metazoa; phylum Arthropoda; class Insecta; order Phasmatodea; family Phasmatidae; genus Medauroidea; species Medauroidea extradentata. Next base: position 13,364 of record PNEQ01023804.1, on the reverse strand, counting down.
GACTACATTTCATCAAATATTCGTCTTCCAACGTTATTGTAAAATATAGTTGTAGAGAAAAATTTGACAGTGTGACATGGCCTTGAGTGTTAAAGAGCGGATTACACCAGTTTTTTATGCTTGCCAAGTGGTTAGAATTAAAATGGAGGCATTGGCCAGTGTTATTAAGTTTCCTGTGTACTTTTGTGGAAAATATTTTATATGTCCCAGATATCAATACGTGTAAAATTGATGGTTTCCAGTGATTCCTGTCTCGCTCTCGCGACGTCACGAATACGTCAAAGAGTGTGAAAAAGAGGTAGACACCCGAGAATAGGCCAGAGATTTACTTAGGAAATGAGTCACCGTAGATGACTTTTGCTCGACAGCATAGTCGGTTCCAAATTGTCAGATCATAAATATGTCGTCTACATAACGCAGTCAGACTTAATGTGTATTGTCAGCTTTGTTCAATGCATTTTACACGCACCTTACTTGTATTCGTGGTCTGAGTGAATTAAAAAACAAATAAAAAAAATTGTTTAGATTGTCGGCTTGAAATATTCCATGAAACTTGTGACGTGCGTGCCAAAGTGTAGATGTAGCACGCATTCAATTATGCATCTAAGTATTGCTAATTTTATACAGTAAGGAAGGGTAATTGTTATTGTAGATACCGCATGTCGGATATCAAATTAACCGGCGTCACACGACGGTAAATAATATAGTGTTATTTAAGTGATAGGTTTAGATTTAAGTAATTGAAGAACAATTTAGTAATTTTACGTAAAGATCAAGTGTCTTGAAGTCAGGAGAGGAGGTGGTCTGCTGTCATAAAGGCTTGGGCCAGACTGGCAACCCTCCCCCTCCTTTTTCCAATCCTCTTCCCCTCTGCCAGACGCAGTGGGTGTTTCTTTCGTTTATTTATGTTTTATTTAAGTAGGCTGTATGTGGTTTTACGTAATATTTAATATTAATTGAAATAAGTGTTTTACCAAGAGAAATGGGTAAAAATTAATCATAATTTGAATGAAAGAGTCAAATTAACTATAGCCAAGCATAATGCTACGTTCGGCTCATGAGGGGCGGAGTTAGGCAGTTTTGTGTTCTCATTGGCAGGAAGGCGTTCTCGGGGGCTGGAGGACACTCGGGGGCTTTTCCCGCTGCAAGTTAGTTGTTGGGGACGACGTAGATGTCTTCAGAAGAGAAGTAAGTGTGTGCGCGAGGAGAGCAGTTGGTGTCTCACCTGGCCACCTTGTCGAAGTATTTAATAATTAATCCGTCGATTAATTGCTTGCAAGAACACGCGTAGGAGTCTTGCACGTAACGTTAGTTATCAAATCGTAACTCTCCACCTCAGTGAGCGACGCGTGGAAGTACCTGGGACCTAGTTAATAAAATTTGTGTGGAGTAATTATCATCCCTGAACTTTATTAGCCTGTACGTCATTAAGGGGACCGTCGCAAATGTTGGCCATGAAAATTGAAAGACAGGAGACTACAACCATACCGTAAGTTTATTTTCAGAAATATTCTATGTACTGGAAAAAAAATCGTGTTAACACTAAGGATGATGCGATTCTTGATGTATGCAAATGAACTGTAACACATATTGCGACATTTATTTAAGTTCAGTATATTAGTAAAAAAACATCCATCCAAAGCAAGACCCAACGAAGAGACCTTCCCGATGGCTAGGAGGGCTTCTTACAAAACCCTGCAGGCGCTTGCATAAATTATGCAGTGTCACGATGTAGTCAGATTAAATTGACTGTTATATTTTGTAAAATTTCTTACGTTCCCCCAAGCAGTTTCAAGGTGTACACTATGAAAATGAAAGGTTATCAGCCAGGGTTTGTAGTAAGTAACCATCCTTGCATTCGTCTTGAAAGATTTCGCAAAACACTGACTGTTCTCTTTAGTCTCTTTCCAGAAATGTCTCACTATTTATGGTAATAGTCTAACCTGCTCGTCCTTCTCATACCTGCAAATTGTACATTCAAAACAAGTTGCTCTGATACACTGCTGTCCGCACTTGTCACACTGCGGACACTCTATTTTCAGATCCCGCGTCGCTCCTTGTCGTCGCCTTCTTCACTAATTACGTATTAAACACTGTCGTCTTCAAGGTCGTCTCCATCACTCACACGCACGAGATAAAAACCAATATGAGTCTGCTGGTCGGCCTAAGGGATGTGTATATTCTTGGCCGGAACGGTGGCCAGATCATTCTTGCCGCTCGGGAATGGGACAGGAAATCACTTACCGCAGCCCAAAGTTTTGATGTGCTAGGGAAACATTCAATGATGGACTAAGTGCGTGCTCTTCAAGGCCTACTAAACGGTTATGGCAGCTTCTCGCATCCCAGGCAGCCTACGACGCCAGTGGGAAGGAGAAGGTGCCTTAGAGGGGTGTCAGTGAGATTGAGAGGGGGAGGTGGTGTGGGTCATCGCTACGCCCGCGCGTGACCGAGGGCTCTCTCCTTGACTTCCGGACTTTCGCACGACGAATGTCAGTCGAATAGTTTAAGAGCCTTATGTTTCTATGTTTAGACTGAAAGCTACAGTGGCAAACCCTGAAGACATCATTGATCCATTTCGTATTATTATAACTGTCTTCCAGTTTTCTTTGCGGGTTATACAGCCATGTCGGGTGTCCTTTAAATGGCTCATCTGATGCTTTTCTATAATATTGTCTTCGTTCTATCGCTATTGATCCTGAGAACTTGTCTAGCAAAATAATGTTTGGTGACTAATTTCCTAAGACATTCTCGGACCTATTCTCGTGGGTGTACCTCTTTTTCACCCTCTGTGACGTACTTGTGTTGTGGAAGCGAGAGCATACGTATGAATTAGCATTAATAAAAATAGTTTTAGCATCTTGGAAGCGAAATATGAAAAACGCTGTTACGAAGAAATTAAAAATAATCTCGTGTACTCAATAAGTTTTTTAAAACAAATTTTTTTCTTGTCAGATTTTAGTAATTCGTCAAGAATGAATTTTTAATGAAGTATTTGGTAATATCTTGAGCATGTAAATGCATAGAACGTGTGTTTCGATTATTACTGCTGTCTAACGACTTACGACTGGTATATTTCATATACATAAATTTCAAAACTGTCTTTAGGCAAGTGTCATAATATGATCTTTACGTGTAAACTTCGAAAATATGGCGACCTTAAATGAATACTCATTGAAAATAACGATGCAGAAATAAAAGTACAGTCGTTTGTCAAATTTATTTGCTTCGCATCATTTCCACAACCGTAAAAAAAGATCTTGAAGTGGACTCGTTGGTTTTGAGAAACTGAATGGACGTTTTTGTGTTGACTAATTTTCTATTATTTAACTGCAGTATAAGGTTTAAAGTATATTTTCTAAATATATGTTACTAATCGGGCAGATAAAAATAAATTGTATTTGTAATATAAGACACTATACTATACATGATTAACTCAGAATAAATAAATGTATACTGCTTGTATTCAATTACACGTAAAATGTTAGATACCACACTGCTTGCGTGTTGTGACCATATTCTGAGATGTTATTTTCTGCTAGGATACGTATAATTAAAATAACCTGACTTGAAATGTTGTATTCTCTCTGGCGTCAGTATTCAATGTGGGATTCAAAACGTAGCAGTTTTCTGTTACCCTAAGGTAAAGGCATCAAAACAACGGTAACATTTTTAAACATACTAAGCTACATACCTGGGTAGCGATGATGAATGTATACAGGACAGCTATTCTCCTCATTGTGACAACATATGTAATATGATGTCTGTCACCTGCATTAGATCTGTCACCAAGTGTCAGATATCGCAGTTATATGCCCATAAATCCATCATCTCTTATCCAGAATATGATTGCTATTTGCCACAGCATTATTTACTTGGAGATATAATTTAAGAAGACCTGCAGTTTATCCTCTAAAGCGTCAGTTACAGAAGTTTACAGTGTTGTAACGTCCACAATATTCACTTATTCTAACTACTTATGTTAAATTCAACCAAGTGTTTCTGAAGATTTTTGAAATGTAAGTGATCTCGTAGAACCATCACAAGGAGACAAAAGCACTGCTGTTATTATTGTAGTGATTACAATAATTGCAACATTGAACTTATAATTAAGCCTTTGAAATTAATACACTGTATTACTTACACTATTCCAGAAAGTAAATTTAACAAGACTTCTGAAAGTTTGGAATTTAATTGCGTTTGCAGACATTTTTACTATTTCATCGCAAAATAATATGTTATACGATTCAAACGTAGAGGTAATTAAATGAAAGCAATTGTCTGTTATTTATCTTCTAAACTATCGTATGTAGTAATTCTACCATAGGACAAACTATTTAATAATCTGTAGAAACAGCAAACCTTTTAATTCGGACCTAAGATGGCCGTCTACACAGACCACCGAACGGTGTGCAGAGCTTACAACATTATTCAGAAATTATCCAAAATGCATGAATGACATCTGTTTATAAATGCCATTCATAGCAAGTTACACGTGTGTATACTCGTTTCAGGGCACACATTTATACTTAATATTACGTCACTAAAAGACAGGGTGACCACTGAAAGTCTCATAGAGGCGAGTTGTCGGCGAGAAGACTGCACACCAGTTCAGAGACTTGCGCTTAGAGGCTAGGGAGAGACGTGCCGCTCGTGATGTTGCACCCTTACCGCTCCCGCATTTATAGGTCTCGAGCACCTAAAACTCATCTACCCAGCGGCCACCTTAAGAGGACTGTTCCGGGGTTTCCGGCGCATGTATGCAACCCGTATTAATACCATGCGAATCAAGGCTAATTTTACTACTTCTTTAGCAATAATAGTATTACACATATCAACATTATCTCCGTGTTTTATCAAAGACACAAAACATTTTTTTGTATCGCTTTGATAATGTTACCGTTCATTACACTTGACTTCGGCGGACGCAGAGAAAAACAAAAACGGCTGTGTTTTTTATATAGCGCGAAGATAATGTTGATAAATGTAATACTCTTATTGCTATAGCGATAGTAAGATTAGGCTTGATTTATATGGGGTTCATGCGGGTTGCGTACATGTGCCTGAAACACTGGAACAGCCTTTAAGTGCTTTATGTTTAATACCTGCTTAGTACCCAATCTATTTTGCAGTGATTGAAACATGTAACAGTGCTCTAATAATTGTCGCCACAATAAAGCGATGCTTTCATAAATTGTAACAGGAGTCGCAACTTCAAAAGTTTACCAATTGTCCCGTGATAGTGATGAAATGTTTTCTATCCTGGTATCACATGAGAAAAATTGTATATTTGCGTAGAAAATATTGAAAATTCATCCATGTCGCGTTGGAAATGCTCACTAGAAAAACAGTGTTACGACTGAGAAACAGGATAGTAGACGTTTTACATTTGTCCTTAAATCATTCCTTGAAAAAGTCCTTCAAGCGCGCCACACAAGTTGTTAGCCAACAGCAGAACTCAGATGAACACACAGTCATAGAGTCCAGTCTGCTCTCAGATAGTAACGTAAACTTTACATGTCTGTATTTGCAAAGCGGCCTAGATAAAAAAAATTGACCATAGCTTCAAAAGGACTCGCATTACCCTGCAAAGCCTATAGCTACCGTCAACTGCTTTACCAGTTCAGCAATTCTAATTTTTGTTTAAAACAACAATGCTGGATTAACAGCAATGTATATTTTAAATTAAGATTTATACTGAAAACTGTTAACATAGACATAGCCTATAATAATTCCCCTACTGCAAAAAATAGTGCTTACGTGCAATTCTGTAGAGACGTCGTGATTTTAAAACAGCATCTTAGCCGAAAGGCAAATTTTCAAGGACATATAATTAGAGATGATGGTTCATCGCAAGAAAACTTGACTGTTTGCTTGATTCTAACATACGTTCATAATACTGGCTTTAGCTTGTACGTGGAGCTGTTACTCTATTTGACTCAGCCAATAAGAATCTCAATATTGTAATACATACCTGTTATTGGTCTGCAGACACTTATGTTGTGACAGACGTATATCATCCAGTCATACATGTTGCTAGAGTGAGAGAGAGATTTTGGTCAGCACTTAACACCGAGGTCTTTAGCGCTGGTGAGGGGTGATATGAGGTGCGTATGGAGCGGCGCCGGAATGAAATGGCGGGGAAAACGGGAGATCCCCGAGAAAACCCGCCGACGAACGGCATCGTCCGGCACGATTCCCTCATGCGAAAATCCGGGAATCGAACCCGGATCGCCTTGGTGGGAGGCGAATGGTCTAACCATTCGGCCACTGCGGCCTCGTTACATGTTGCTAGAAAGTACAGTGTTTTCATGGGTATGTTGGCACAGAATATATACCATCATCTCTACATATAATTGATTTGGACCAATTTCATCACATGTATGGATCTGTTGGGAATATTACATGTTAATTTTATCTAGAAACACTGCAGCAGCAGGCCTCAGACTTTTCATACACTTTCTTCATATTTGCTGTACTTATCGCAGAAAACCATGGCCTATAGTGGCGAATCATCACGTCATACTAATAGAGTGCTTTAGGAAACCACGACGAACCGAAATGAGGATAACTGACTTAGGGATCGAAAACATGTCCTTCCGGTTTCGAGTCAGTTGAGATATCTCGCTCTATGATACTTTCAGACCTATCATAATGTTGAAATTTAAACCGAATTTTTCCGTGAAGTGCGCGTCAGTTACAGTTATATTAAAGATATTTTAGATAATATTGGTTAATCACATTTTAAAATGGTAAGTATGTAAATAGCGGACAAGCATTAAACATTTTACTTTATTATGCGCTAATATGTACTTTCTACATTCATTTGCTTATAAATCATGTTTTGTGTTAGTAATCATTTTTGATGCGGTTTAGCAACAGCGGCGTACCATTGGCTGGTTAATCAGATTACATTTTTCGGTCAAACGTCACTTCAGTAACTTTTTGTCTGTAGTAAGAAATTCGGAATGCAACAAGAAACACACAGACACAAAAAAGCCGAAATCAGCCTCGTAAACTGGTAAGTTAAATACGCTACTTTTACAGAATTCAGCGGAAAGAAACATTCAGCGTTAATTATTTATAATTAATTTTACAAAAAAGTAGCTGTGGACTATGTTATATATTTTTTATTGTGGTCTGAGATGGTAACATGATATCGATAAATTCTATGCACTGTGATTATTTCTTACTGCTTCATTTATTTTAAAAAGTGGTGGAGTATTGGTTGAAAAACGTAATTAGGCATCCTAAACTACTCAATGTACCAACAACAATTTTGTCTTTATCAATGCTACTATTCCGCGTTTCTACAAAGTGTTATGTTGATAGTACGTTATTAATGTATAAATTGACATTTCAACTCCTCTAGCCATCACATAGCCTAAACTTAATGTACATGATGTCCCGAATTTAGTGGTCGTGAATCACATGGATGGTAGAGTACACAAAAAGATACGTTATTTGTCAGTGAACGTTTGTCCGGTAATGGCAACCTGCAAAGCTGCAGAGGCAAACGTTAGCACGCAAATTTGAATTCCGCGTGCTTCGAGGCGCCATTCTAGTGGCTGAGAGGATTAAAACGGATTCACAATAATTACGTAGCGTACGCATGTACATATGTGTAAAAATAAAAACACCTAGTTTGCATGCTAGCAGTCACGTCGTCGAGCAGCGTATGTATGTAACAGAGTTGATCAGCTTTTATACTTCGTACGTACGTACGCTAAATGGTGGTTGTTAATGCAGCATATGCAAACGTAAGACACAGTTAAATACTAATTTATATTTAGGAATCATTTTTCTTGTAGCCATAATTTATTTAATTCGCCACGAAAAAATAAAAAAAAAAAGTAAGATAATCTCTACCGACATTTTGTTACGACACAAAAAATTTCCTTGCAATGTCTAGATTAAGTGTTGTCGTGAATCCAATCTCTAATACATAACGTACGTGCTTGTATTTGTACGAATGTTAAGCTAGGTTTGTGAATCCGCCTTAAGCGAGCGCAGCCGAGTGGACTTAGGAGTATTGCGGGCCGCAGGTATCTAGGCGCATGTGTAGGTGTAACCCGGACAAGCGGCTAGAAGCCTGCAGCCCGCCATACCCCTGCTTCCATTCGTCTGCACTCGCTGACCCTCTCAGCCACTGGACTGGCGCCTCGGGGCGCGCGGAATTCAAATTTGCGCGCTAATGCTTGTCTCTGTAACTTCGCAGGGTGTCATTACCGGACAAACGTTCACTAACAATTAATGTTTCTGTTTGCGCTCTCCACCATCCATGTGGATTACGTCACTAATTCCGGAACATCTTGCATATTTTCAAACTTAGCTGTATCATGCCATGTGGTGCATTAAAACATACTGTACTTATACAGTAGAAAGAGCATGATATCACATGTGTGTCTCCAATGTTGTCTAAACAGCTTCATAACGATATTTTTCTGAGTGAAATTTGTGGCGTAACTTTTAGAATGCATTCATATTCGTATGATGCTACCATTTTCTCGGTTACAAAACCAATAGCACTTACATTGAACAAAGGAGCCAATAGTAAGGCAATAATTGTTTACATTTGTTATTCTAGCTAAAAGACGCCATTATATTCTGCGACAGTCGAGGTTATTTTAGCCTCAATACATGTGTAATCACTTTCAACGGAAATAATCATCTAGACTCTCTATGTATAATTTTAAGTCTAATGGACGTAACGTCTTTGAAAGTTTCTTTTAAATGGAGAGAATAACGTACGTTACTATTGTGGACTCACGCCATTGCATTATTATGTCGTTACAGAAATCTTAGAATGAGACTAAGAAAAATCAAACAAAAAACGAAATAAATAGAAAACAAGCCTAGTTTGTCTGTAGTCAACACATCCATAAACCAAAACAACAGAACATGAAAGATCCCATAAGGTATTAGTCTGTTGTTGACTAATTCCTAGTAGGATCATTCATGTTCTTTTGTGGACTACAGCCAAACTAGGCTTGTTTTCTCTTTACTTGGTTTTTTGTTTATTTGTTCTTTCTTAGTCTCATTTTAAGATTTTTGGAACGACATAATATTGCAATTATGTATGTCCACACAATACGCTATTGGGTATAGTTAGCATAAATCATGTGATATGCTCAATATAAAATTAAATAAGAAACTAATCAGTGGAGCAGACACTTCTGTACCGTATTATTACTCTAAGATTAATCTCCACAGAGTTGCACGTCAACAAATATTGAAATAAATTAAACAAAACAATTCTGAAGCCCTTTCTATCTTATTGCCACTTCAAGCTTTAATAAAGTAACACGTACTGTATGTTTTTGAAATGAGACTCGCATATACAGCAAACAGGACATACATTTTACCTTACCATCTTATGTGAAGCTTATGTTGATTCGTCACGTAGTTTCCTCCGTTAAAAATGCCTTGGAAAAATATGAACATTGTTAGAGCTGATGGTTATTTCTGGTGAAAAGAATTATGCAACATTTTGTATCAATGTATAACGCTCACATCTACACCTCATCTTCGTTGCTATTGGCAGAGTGTATTTGTGCAGAGACGTGGCTCATTTGACTGTGCCAATGAGATTAAGGTTACTGCGATACCACACGTCTATGATTTGCGGGTATATGCCCCAGACGTTGAAAGTTAAAAAACAGCCAATCACTGACCATGAAGCAGAGCTGCAGATGTGCACATGAGGTGTTGATACAAAAGTTGCATAATTCTTTCCATCAAGTATCACCAACTGTAACCATTGCGTTGAAGTTAGTGGGCATGTTATCGAGTTAACAATTAATTCCAAAATGCAATAATGATACACTCTTTCCTATTTTATTGCACAAAATCGTTCAAAGGAACATGACAGTTTGAGAAGGGTTTCTCTTCTCATACAACCCCTACCAACCTATAGACATGACACAATAAATTTCAGAATTCCTCGTTCTTTTGAGTATTTCTGGAAAGGACAGCACAACATCGTTTTTGGGTTGTTCTTTGTTAGTCCACCAACATAGTGGAAGCAATAGCATGTAATAAGCTTCAGTTCTTAAAACAAATCATGGGTCATGTAAGGACTGAATTGTCACATTTTAATACATGAATTCTTGTGGAAGATATTCACAGAAAGCCACCAACTCGTAAGTAGTTTTTCAGCTCTGCAATTAACATTTTAATCCGTTTATGGGACGAACTCGCCTTTTCTCTTCTTGTTGATGGAAGCAAGAAATAAATTATGTTAACATACCATTAAACCGGAAGATTCCTGGAAACACATAAAACATATGCATAAGGAAACAATTTTTTAAAATTTTATGCTTAAACGAACAAATGTCTATATGATGCTACTGGACTACCAGAACAAACACATACTCTTAAAAATATTAATATTATAATTGACAGTTCAGACTTGTTATTATGGAACTGTTTACTCAAATTGGAATTGGTTATAGGGGACAGAAAGACAAGTTTTTTTTTTTTTAAGAATGCGAACTTTCCCAAGAGTAAAGAAAAAAGCTGCAGAAAAGAATTGCATTCTAGTAAAATATTCCTAGTACTAATGCGAGTAAAATGTGTAGGTTACACAAGAGGCCTTGAGCATGTATGGTAGTATCCTTATATTATATGTAAATATTTTTCATTTACCTCCATCACTTTTTATCACAGGCACAGGAACAATTGACGCACTCACATCCCGGAGTACACCTGCATCCCTGCACTGGAAAACAAACAATATCAGTCCCTAAGAGCGTACAATATTGATTAAAAACACCGGATTCACGCAAGCGTAATGTAATGTAACTAATTTATTGAACGCAAGTGTATTGTATATTTTTAATTCTAACTAAAATTATAACATTTCAGAACGACGCAAATATTTTATTTGCATGCGTATTGTGTAATTCTATAGTTATGGGTTGACTTAAAATTCAAGAACTTAAATGTCTTCAAAGTACTCTACAGTATATTCTCAACTTAAGTAGTAGTTAATTAATAATATTTTCTAAAATTTTTGAATTTAGCGTATTCAAGGTCTTTTGAAAATGAGTGACTGATTATAAAGTTTTGTAAAAATGAATAATTACTCGGAAATATGTGCAGTCAATTAATAGAGCTGTTCGATATATCGATAGCTATCGATTTCAAAATTGAATAATTTAACCGATATTAAAACTTTTTAGTGTCGATTTGTAGGTGTTACGATATTATCAAAATAATCGACATATCGATGTAAACAATATACCGAAAATTACTTCGGTATTTAAGTAATCATACCGATAACTCACAATATAAGTAATACGACGATATTATCGAAATCACCGATATACCGAAATGACTTCGGTATTTAAATACACCGATAACCATCAATATGTCGATAATTAACTGTATAGAAACCGAATAATGTAACCGATATATAATTTCCTAAGTACATATATCGGTATTGCGAGATTATCGAAACCATCGGTATAACGATATTTTCTTCATAGTGAAAACACTTACATATAAATTTACTATACTATCGAAATTTAAAATTTCATCGAAACTGACGGTTTCATTGATATTATTTTTGGACCTGACTATGTTATTTTTCATTTATTTTGCCAAAGATATTCGATATTAAAAATTAGAGAGGTAAAATCGAAATAATTAATACCGTCACTGTCGCTGTCTAGGTGTACCATCGGTAAATCTATTTAGTCACCCCGTACTATATTAGTCAGCTGGTATCCTCGTTCTCATTTCACGTATATTATGCATCAATTCAGTTTTATCTGAAATTTCAGTCTTATTAATGGCACGATATTTATTATAGCGCCACGTCGACGGTAAAATGCTTTGAAATGCAGGGTTCGCAATTCGAAAAACCGAAATCGAAAAGTTGATATTGAAAAATTGATATTATCGGCATATTGATATACCGAAAAGTTACAGTGCTATCGATACACCGTAAAATTACAGTGTTATCGATACACCGTAAAGTTACAGTGTTATCGATATCATCGATGTAACGGAATGTTTGTGTTATCGATATAACGAGGATGCAGTTGAATTTGATACCGATATCATATTTTCTGATAACGAAGAGCCCTATAAATTAAAGCATAAGATATAACTAATGATTTCTATTGTCGTTAAATGTCTTCAAGAACATGGTAGATCAAACATCATGTGAAATAATGATTATAATTTAGTTCTGAAATTAATTTCTTAAGTCACTGTAGATGAAATGTAGATATGTTCTAAAAGTATAAGGGAATTTTAAGGAAAATATGTTCCGATTTTTTTTTCTTTTGGCTAGTTTTTTTTCCCCGATATCCGTGCCGTTGTTTATTCCCCAGTTTTCCAAAAATTATTTTACGAAGCCCTTATTTATTTTGATATAGGCTAATATTTACTAGTTTAAAGTATTACAGAGTAAATTGTTTGTTTCATTTTCCAAAGCACGTTATTTACATTGATCAATAGTAAAACGTCAAAATATTTTGTCTGAAAAACACAAACGCATGTTTTTGACACAATATGCATGAATTAAGTAGGCCTATTTGTCAGTAAAAGTATGGCTGCATAAATATAAATAAACGTAATTTGTTAATCCACGGAAACTGATTAACATCGTACACCACACGCCATTGTGCTATAAGTTATAGGAACTATAGAGCATCCCAACCTTAGATTGCAGTACAGAGCTTATGGCACGCGCTGTTGCCAGATCGCAGCCACGTTACGAAGCTCGGGAGGTGCACTACATCAGGATTTTGAGCTTTAAAATATTATATCCTTTATTATTCAAATTTGTATTTAAATTTGTATATCATCACACTTAAAATTTGTAATTAATGACATTTTCTAATACTTTAAAATAAGAAACAGATCACATACTCCACTGATATTAATTCACTACATTAATTGTAACGGGCACTTCATTAAGAAATAATTATTATCACTTATATTTTAATCATCATAACTACTGCTGACAACAGAAGATCTCTTCCACTTTTGTAGCATCTGCCTGAAGACCAAAAACGTGGTTGGTGTAGTTTACAATTATAAAATTGATCACTCAAAACCAATGTATGGGAACTGAAGAATGTCTGTTTTTTGTCACTTTTACTGTCTGCTGATAATACATTTAAGGTGAGGGAGTGGGTGTTATTTATTTGGACGATTTTGCGTGTCCTTGAACAGCACAGGGAAGAAAAGGGGGAAGGAGTAGGCCATGGTCTTTGTTAAGGAACCATCCCAGCTTTCGAATGGAGTGATTTCGGAAAATTGTGGAAAACCGAGACCAGGTTAGTCGGAGCCGGGTATCGAACCCGGGTCCTCCCGAATCGAATGCGGGTCGAGAGTTTTACCACTGCTACACC
>PNEQ01023803.1:0-10082 GCA_003012365.1 Medauroidea extradentata | reverse complement strand
TATCCACTGATCTCCTATGGTGTAATTTTTTGGGGCAACTCAGTTGATGCAAAAAAAATCTTTAAACTACAAAAAAAAGCTATCAGAATCATGTTTCATAAAAAGAAGAGAGATTCATGCAAAGAGATTTTCAAGATAAATAAATTATTAACGTTACCAGGTTTATATATTTATTCTTTATTAATTTTTGTAAAAAATACTTGGATTAGCTTTAAAAAAACTACTAATTTGGAATTATACAATCATAATACTAGAAATTGTAGTAATATGCATTATCCGGTTTCTAATTTAACAGTTTATCAAAAAATTTTAAACTATATGTCAATAAAAATGTTCAATAAGTTGCCTTCTGATATTAAAAATGCATATAGTGTGTGTCCAATAAATATAGAAAATAAATTTAAAAAATTTTTAATAGAAAAGAACTATTATTCTGTCAATGAGTACTTGAATGACTGATTATGTTATCATGTGTTTGTCTCATATTTTATCCATGTTTAACTATTATTCTCATTGTCATATGACTTACTCTTTGTTAATTTGAATATAATTGTGATATGTGTATGTATACAGTTGACAACACCTACATCCCCGAGTAGATTTATCTACTCTAATTGGGATAAACAGGTGGCAAAGATAAATAAATAAAATAAATAAATCAAAAGAGTGCTTGTAACATATCCTTTCTATTCGCTAAAAGAATTCTTCATGGTAGCTGAAGAAATGAGAAATGAACTGTGGGAAAAATAACTTTATAAATAGGCCTAACATACGCACATTACTGCGAATGTGAAAGTAGCCATGTAACACTTAGCGGTAACATCTATTCTTATAATCCTGTCTAAAGTTTTGCTATACGTAATGATATTGTTGTAAGAAATTGCTTACTGCTTATATTCTAAATCTCTGTTAAATGATAACTATTCATGTACATTATATATAAAATTCTGTCACAAATATACAGCTAAATTCTGTGGTGATAGCACACCACATTTATTTTTAAATATTTCTAAACTGTTTTATAATTTTGTGCTATATATGCTTACTTGAAAACTCTGTCTAGAGCCATTGCTTGCTTTTTAAGAAATTGTGAAAGTACCTGCCTATTCAAGTGTGGTATGAATCTGTAGCTGTATTAACTTAGCAACTAAGTAAATATGTATATATGTAGACCTGGCATGAATGTAAGCCTGGCCTCTCTTGTATACTTGTTTATACACATGCACACACACACACACACTCTCTCTCTCGCTCTCTCTCTCTCGTAATGTTTCATGAAAATTCTCAACTCGAAAATGAGTTCAAAACAATAGTAACTTCCAAGTTACACCTGCAGTTAATTACGTAGATATCAGTACATTTGTACTACATGAAAAAAATATTTTTGGAAGGGGATATATCGTAGGAGACATTTCACATCCTCTGAAACACAAAAAAGTGAAAATTTTATTAAAAAAATAATAAATATTGGCTACGTTGTGCCTTGCCGTTAATTACATACCTATCTGTACTACCACAAAATAGTTTTTTGGCATGTATCATAGGAGAAATTTCTTAAACGTGCTCTGAAACACAAAATGGGTACATTTTATTAAGTTTGCACTCAGAAAAAAAAAATATAAAAAAAACTGGACTATGTTCTGCCTTGCTGTTAGTTACAAATGTAGTACAGGTTGTATGTAATTAACTGTAATGCTTCCTTTTGAATACACTTGACTACACTATATTTGGACGGTGCAGGAAATAGGCGTGGCATCTGAGTATAAGTACCTAGGAGTTGTTCTACATGAAAATCTTGGATGGAAAAGCCAGTTTCAGAGAGTGGTCGCAAAGGGTAGGAAAGTGCTAGGAATGATGGGTAGGATATTAAGGGGAACCAGCTCTGAGGTGAAGGAGAAGGCCCACAACACCATGGTCCGGCCTGTTCTTGAGTACGCTGCAGCTGAGTGGGACCCCCATGTTGAGGTGGAGGTGAAGGAACTGGAGAAGGTGCAGAGAAGGGCAGCCAGATGGGTGAAGGGTAAGTGGAGAAGGCAGGGGCAGGATGGAGAGGATGAAAGCAGTTTCAGGCCATCAGTGATGATGAGGGATACGGGATGCAACTCACTGAAGGATAGGAGGAGGGTGGAAAGACTGGTTAGGATGTATAAGATAGTGGAACGGGACGGAGGATGGAGTGCACTAGCTGAACATCTAGACAAGGGTGGATATAGGGGTAGAGGCAACAACAGTAATAAGATACAGCGGGTCCGGCGGAGGATGGGGCGGGGACTACAGTCGATGCTGGTTAGGACAGTCAGGGAGTGGAATTTGTTGCAGGAGGGTGTGGTGTCGTTGCAGGGTGTGGGGCGGTTTAGGAGGGCTTTGGAGAGGATGCTGTAGGGGTATTTGGATGCTTGCCGCCGGTCGCTTGCCCAATAACAAGGAAAAATTATTTATTTATTGTACACCTGCACAAATATATAAATTAGCTACGGTAAATCATTAATATCGAAATCATTGTACGGTTTTGATGAAATCAGCAGTAAATTACTCTAAAGCAATATTGTTGCAATATCTGAACCACTTGGCCACATATTTAATCATTATGTGTATAGTGCATTTTAAAGGCTGCATTGTAATCCCAATAGACCTACATTAAAATAAGGTAGAAAATTATAGGCTGATTTTTCATTACCGCCCACGTTCTCAAAAGTATGTTCCGTCTATGAAGTGAAAATACAATATGATTTTCGAGTAGGTCTGAGTACAAGTAATGCCACCTTTAACCCAACTAATCACATTTTAGAGTCATTAAGTAATAAGAATGTATTGTAGGAATCTTTTGTGATGTAATGAAGTTGTTTAGTCACGATTGTCACTATGGACCTAGGACAGACTCACATAACTGATCACAGAGGGGAGGGTCCCTATATATAATAAAGACATTAGGCTACAAACTATGCCCTTTTCTATTCTGGTATAACACAGCAGTGTTCCGCAAGGATTCGTGCTTGAGCCATTACTTTACCTGATATTTATAAATTATCTTGCATTATATGTGCCACGTGAAGCTATAGTCATCCTAACTATGATCTACAGACCTTAACTGTAACAGTGTACTTTCAGCTTCATCTATGTACGTGGTTCTCATCTAATATATTAGACTATACAGTAAATATATAAGTACTTATAGGGAATATGACATAACAAAGGTAAACACAGACCAAATATTTGGTATTTTGCATTTAGATTCTCATCTGCCGTGGAAGGATCGTGTTAAACATAGCCTATTACCACAACAAAGATAAAACAACAGCCTGCTGTACTGTAGTGAGGAAATATTTCTTATCCAAAAACAGGCTCTTCCAGGATAACGTGTAGAATTGAATCTCACGAGTCTTGTAGATGCTTGTTTAAAATGTTTGGTATTCTGACATTAACTTCCCAGGTACAATAATATATTCCTCTGTATCATTTATTTCTGACAATGAAAAAATATTGTTAAAAACTATTAATATACATTCTGATAACACAAGAAGCTTACCTACATCTCCATGTTCCAATAAATAACTTAAAATTATTTCAGAAAGGCTCTCATACACGTGTATCAAAATACTGTATTCAATAAGTTACCACGCGACCTGCCACTGCTGTGTTTTAAAAATGCTCACTGTAAACAAAGCATTAAATATTTTCTTAAAAAACAACCATTCTATACACTGCAGGAGCATTATGAAAGTACATTTTAAAATTAATTAAGACTAAGAGCTGATATATGATTTCCTTTAAAAAAATTGGATGTTAGCAAAGGTTGCAAGGATGTGGTAATGAATAATTGTCATCAGGTACTATGTTTGTATGCCTCTAGTATTAATTTATTAAGTTGCCTCGGTGCTATCCAGAATATACTGGATGGGAGTTGTCATAATACAAACACAGACATGAGAAAATGCAGAACATAAACAAACAACATTGTAAGTGTGTTAGTATGTATATGTTTTAATGTTTAAGACTGAGTTGTACTATGTTTATATTGCTGAATATTTTGTAGAATATGTATTCTGTCTTACTGTGCCGAGTTCTATACATCTACGACCTTTCATATTTGGCGTCTCAAAGAATGATATGAACAAATAAATTAAATAAAACATTTCAGCCTGTAGGTAAATATGTAGAATCACTACTCAGTGTATACTGGTCAAATTATTGATTTTACAAGTATAGTTTATTAATGATAAATGTTTTTATAGTCTTTAGAAAAATAGGAAACTTTATGTTTAAATAACTGAACGGAACATAAACTAACCTAAGTAAACCTATCAAAAAACTGAAAATTCAGAAGTTAGAAAACTTCTTTATGTATGACTCCTTTTCAGCTTCCTAGAAACATTATTTTGTTGATAAACTTTATCTGTAAAACCAATAGTTTGGCAGGTATATGAAGAGTAGTGATTCTAGATATTTATCAAATGTCAAGATGCACCGGCCAAACTATTGCTGGGAGAGTCTTCCTTTTATTTGGTGCAGAGTTCACGTGTTTATCTTCTGCTGCTGTCCTGTGACCAATCGCAAGTGCACCATGACTTTACGGACATACTGTATGTATCAGAACGCGGACGCTAAGGAGGGGAACGTATAGATAATGATGACACTGACTCAGTGTGTGAGTCGGACGGGATATGGGTGACAAAGTTAAGGGAATGGACTGGCTACCAGGGATAGCTGAGATGAGATGGATAGTGGGAGAAGGGCACACGGCGGAAGACACGGAGGAAACCCCCTTTCATGATGATCCCAGGGTCGACAGGCCGACAACCATGGGGCAGGCTACGTACCAGTGGAGCTGGTCAATGTTAATTTTGACTGCTGTAACTTGTACCTGGAAACTGGGAACTCCGTGTATTGTATGATCAATAAACGCCGCTTTGTTTTGAAACCCTGTACGAGTTTAATTTAAGTATGCATTTAGAGACTATCACCCTGTCCCTGAGTGATCAGTGGCATCACCTTGTTGGATTGTGTGGTTTGGGAGGTAGAAAGTGTGCCTTGGCGTGAGCTTGTTAGCTAACCCTAGATTCACAGCTGATTTGTCGTATAATTGTGTCTGTGAGATTCGGGCACAACTCTCCAATCGACGGATCTTCGGGGACTTGTTAGGGCCAGTCCCCATGCCACAACTCACTCAAATTTACGCTAAGCGTCACTAGGGACGGGGTGAGCCGAGAACACTACTCTCAAATGAATGATGTGAATAGTTTTCGTAATTTACTCACCATGAACGATAAACTGGTACTCTCAGAAGGCCAATGCCAGCTAAGCGGACCTGGAGCACAAACCTCTCCAGTAGGTGACGCAGTAAAAACAGCACTGGGCTGGCAGTATGCTTAATGAGCTAACTTACGCCCCTGGACGTGACGACCGGCAGGGGATGAGGAGCCCTGTGTCAAAAACAACAAAAACGATTCCGGTAATTAAAATAGAAACTATTGAAACTAAAAATGACTGGTACAAAACTGGTGAAGGACCCGGGGTAGACAAATACGTCTATCTCCTCCGCATGTCTAATTCCGACTCAAGACACGCTCTGACTCTAACGTGGCGTTCGGCGTTGCCAAGCCAGCCCCGCGAGAGGGATGGACTTAGCGCGGTACAAAGTAGTCCCCATACAAAAACACTTAAGCACAACAAGTTACACAATCAAAACACAAAGCGGACACTGGAAAAATAGCAGAACATATTGAAAACATTATTGGTATTTGTGAAATGTCATATCTTCGATATTGTTCCCTGTTGCATCATGTTCGAGCGGAAGGATACAATAAGCATAGCATAGCTGATGCTACTGAATAATTGTGACTGAAAATTACGACACAATTATGAAAACACATTCTTAAAACGTTGTAACAATAATGAGACACTTGAAAAATGTTACAATGAAAGAGTAAATTTAAAGAAACATATTTTAAAAGGCAATATTTATTATTTACAACACGCACTGAGTGTAGGATATACTAAATGAGTACAGTGGGGCAGACGGACTAGTGGGAGGGTGTGCTAGGCACACGTCAAACTGACAAACTGTCTCCTACTACTGGGCAGGCTGATTTATTTCAACACTTCGCGTCAAGGTCCCAGTAATAATATCCCTAATTGAGTATTCAAAAATAGGGTTTTTTTTTTTCAGACACGGGACTGAACACCTATTCTCCAGCAAAATAATTTCGACAATTCAAATATTGGGCCCTTATTGCTATGTATAGTTCTTTCACAGTAAAGTGAGATTTAAAGTGCCCTAAACTTTTTCAACTTAAGATGACTTTGAATTAGAGCACTAATGTTTTGCAATTAACTGATTATACTTCAAAGAGGTGTAACAACCTTGTGGTGCACACTTTAGATCCTAAGTCGCTTACATGTTTTCTTTTAGTTTCTTTGAGGAATATGTCTGCGGAGTATGTCTGTCTGTTTAAGAAACATCTGTATAATAGAGAGGGCTGTCAACTTTACTATGAGTGGACTTACTTCTATTGCTAACGTGCTTTGCCGTACTCTTATCTTCTCAAGTATTTTGTTTTATTATGATGATCCAGTTTTACGTGCCCATGCTCTGTATCACTTTTATCTTCTAGATTTTTTAAAGGAAGGAATTAAAAAATCCAAAGTTTTCAAAAATCTTAATGTAATTAATTCCGTACCTACATTTACGAATTTGTGAGATTTGACTGTATTCAGTTTGCTATAAGAATTCCTTGGAATAACCATTGTTTGTTTTCAGTCGTGGAATATGTCTTGAAACTGTGTGAAGATATTATTCAACGTTTACTCATAGCATCTGTAGGCCTAGTATTAAACTGGCTTCCAACTGGTATGTAAAGATGTTGACTGTCGTGATCTGACAGATCATTTGTTACTAGCCTTATTGAAAATGTTTGTTAATCACATCAATAGAAATCTCTCTTTACAGTATTGTTGTTCTATGTTCATTGTATCAGGAAACTGTAACCTGAGTTTATTGGTCACCCTAGTAGTCGAGCAAGTGTTGTGATTGTAGCAATATTGTGCTTGCGAGGAAGGTGCAGCGACCGTTGCTTCATTTATAACTGTGTAGGGAAGTAGGTGGTTTAGTGTAATATTGTGGACATATGCCCTTGCTGCGCTGTGTCCTCTCAGTAAACAAATACTCTCAGCACTGCACAGTACTTCATTATTTATAACTGCAGCCTCATCTTCCACACAAAGTTCTCAACGACGTATTGAGATATTCAGTTGAGTGTCTGTCGTACCTCTGTGATTTCAGTTTGAATTCCTTTCTTAACATTTACTCCATTCTTGGTACCTTGATATTACTTGAAGGATGCATTCAGCCTGCTGTCCTGCAGAGTGAATGTAGTTCAGAAACATACAAGTGTAATTCTTAAAAGTCCAGCATTTATATCTCTGAAATGCATCAGTACAAAAAATCATCACAGTTTATATAATTAATACTGCAAGATAGTTTTCCTCCCATTTGTGGCATGTTTTGTTACAAACTAGATATTGAAAATTATTTCATGCTGTAATATTACGTATAATTAGTACACAGGCTAAGAGAAAACGTTTACCATCCAGGTGAGATTTTTGTTTCATGAAATTTTACAATGTCATTGATAGAAATTGTTTGTACCACCAGCCTGGCATAGCCTTAACACGGAGCTGTTGTATATTGTATTTATAACTTTGAAGAAATATAATGTCTCGTTGACAGGGATGTGGTTTCATATAACTTTACACGACAGGAACTGGGAAGAAGTCAGCCATGAGCTTTCCTAAGGAACCGTTCAAGCATTTGGTCGAGTAATTTGAGGAAACTAATGTCAGGATGTCTGGAGATAACTGTAACCACTTTGCTCCATCCCAAGAAAGAATCAATTGGGATGTATCGACGTAAATGTTTTCTGCTCCCGGCCCAGAAGTACATGTTTGCAGAGTGTGTGTATACACATACTCCCACACGACAGAGAAATACAGTGTCGTGTTTGCTGAGTGCAGATAACTAGTGTTTAAGTCTCTTCCTGAGATAGTGCACAAAGCCAGATAAAGTAGTATGCAGATAGTCTGAGATCTTCTTTGAAGCAAGTTGTGCGAGGATGATATCTCAACATGATGGGATCTGTCGATAACTCTGCGTGGACCTTCACTCTCTCATGTACGACACTCGCATCTATATTGTATTGTAGCTCTGGTAGTTTATTGCCTTCTTTTTTTATAATAGCAATGCTGGTCCTTGCAATGTTTATAAAAGTTACTGCTTGCATTTATTAAAAAACTATTCATTTTCATCCTTTTACTATTTATTCTTGATGTCTCTTCTATGAGTTGCCTCAGCAGTAAAAATAACAAAAACTTCAAACAACTTTAGAAAAACTGTTACCTGTACAGAGTTTTGTGTGTGTTACTAATTGATGAATACATATATTAATAGTACGCTGCATGTTCCGGCGCTGGTAGTAGCTACCCCCAGGGAATCCGACTGTCTAATTAAAACAAAGCATTGCGATGGCCCCAAAGTGGTGTTGACGCAATGTGAATTCTGCCCGGTGCTCTGAATGTCAACGTGAAGAAATTCAAGCAAGCGCGGGTAAACTGAGCTAGTAACTATGCCTAATCATCTAATTAGTGAAACGCATTAACGAGATCCCCACTGTCCCAAATGAGGGAGACATTATTTAAAAACCATACTTTAAATTTTTTTTGCATTAAACTTAAGTTATTATAATAAATGATATTTTAGTCTTGGAACAAAATGTTAGTAAATTTAACTTACGGTGGAACCCATTTATTTACATTTATCAAGGGACCTGGAAAAATTGTATTAAATAAAGGAAAGTGTATAAACAAGGAGGTTTACTATATTTTTGACAAGAGCCAAGTAAATCACGCGTGTGGAGTTTGGACGGATTGTTGGTGATGCAGCGTGTGGATTGTAGAAGAATTAGCTTGCAGTGACAGTCGAGCACTGGGTATGACTATAGTTGCCTCACAACCACTTGTCTGAGGACATTTGGGCGCAGACTTCTGTTCCTCGCTTCCTCAGCAGACACCAGGGATGCCACCATCACCCTTGTTGTCAACATACACTGTATTTTAAAGTGACACTAACCTAAGTGTTGCCACCATGGAATATATATAATTATTTAACATGGTTAGATTAAAAAACAAGACACATCGTCCCTTGGCAGGCAAAAAGGGCCATCACATTTTACAAACTTTTCAGCAGAAAGAAAAACCTGTTAAGAAATAAATTAAAAACAAATTTCAAAAACTATTAGTTAGTATTGTAGCTGTAGAATTCCAGGCCACTATGCTGTCTTTGGTTATTATCTAACTTAAGGGTCAGTAAATTGGTTTATGAGCTAATATTAAAACTGAGACGTTGGCCCTTTTGTCTGACAAGGAACGACATGCACTTTGCCATACAGACAAGATAATTGTGATGCTGATGTTGGGAAATGTGAACTTACCCTCATTGCAGCAGTTAGATTGTAAACCCTTTATATATTGGTGTCGTATAATGTGTTTCTATTGTTTGTGTTATGTGTTCATGTGATACTACAGCTTGTGAGTCGAGCTGTACTTAATAAACCACAGCAGTTGATAAAGAAGAGAAAAGTGATCAGCAATTGACATGCGTAAATATTTGCTTCATTAATGGTTGCATTATTGATTGTGTTTTCAAAACTAACTTTAAGTACATAGCAGTCTTGTGAAGTAGGCCTATGCCTACGTTTGATAGTTTTCATTAAAAATTATCAGGAATCAATACAGTATGTTGTAATTGTACACTTGCTCCATATCAGTGATCTGTAAACAGGTGCAGAAACAATGAAGGCTGTTCAGATATCATTACTTAAACATGCAGACACACCAAAAATTACAAATTAATCGTAATATGTACACATTTTTGCGTACAGTTACGCTTTGATGGTCGTAAATTACAATTTTTAAAGATTTTGGTAAGTATTAAGCTTTTACTTGTACCGAAAAAAATCAGTGCTCGAGCTCTAAGCTTCAGAAGCCAATAGTTTATTTCCAGAATCGGTCATGTCTTTTTTTTTTTTTTT
>PNEQ01023802.1:0-10083 GCA_003012365.1 Medauroidea extradentata | reverse complement strand
CCCCCCCCAAAGTTTAGATGCTAGCGTATGGTTTCGCGGTGACATCAAGACCAGATTAATAATATAAAATATTTTAAAAAATTCTTACATGTGATATATAACGATTTTACGATTTTTTAAACATAAATATAAACACGTGAATTTAATATTTCGTTCCGGGTTCGAGTAACATTCATGCTTAATTATACTATCGCAAAATTAAATTTTACAAGACGTACTCGTCGAGTCTTCATTCTCGTAATACCATGAAGCAATCGTATTTTTATTTTCACTCTTGATTCATCTGTAATAGCTGTTTAAACCACCAACGTCACTAAATAAAAAAAACAATAATAATAAATACGGCGAACCAGTTACCTAGTTTAAAACAGGAAAAAAATGTATGTCAATCTTGTATCGTGAAAATATAATACCGAGTCGTAGCCTTCAGGGGCCTTATTCTGTAACTTCTCCTCGGTAACGTCAGTCATCCGTTACTGACTTTTGATAGCGTCGGCGATACAGATAGTCACGAGTGACTGTCTTTCAATGGTATTCTGTTAACCATTTTTGTATCGTTCTTTAACAGATTTGATATAGGTTTGGCAACATTGTAGGAACCATTCCGAAACCATTAAATCGCACCGTTAGTGTTATATTTCTGACCATTAGTAGCAACACATGGCCACATTATTTACGTCTTGCTTACGGTCGTGAAAGTGTTTTTAGGTTAAAGGTTAGGTAATGGATCAACTTTGTGAAATGGAGGCAGAAGCTACGAAGTTTCGTTCTAAGAGAACGACTGTTTGGCAGTAAGAAATAATGTTGAATTTCATGAGGGAAAATAAGGAATTTTCCAGAGGTAAATTTTGATACGGAAATGTTTTTATTTTTCGTGTATGAACAATCGCCTAGATTGATCTTCGTCCATTTCTGTGAATGGATTTAGGGTAGCACGTATTTGCCTCCTCATCAATCGCATTTGCCGATGCTTTTCCTTATTTTCGAGCTCATCTAAGAAATCTAACCTTCGCAATGCCGCCGCCATGTTTACAATGTCACGCACACAATCCCGCTAACACCACCTCCCTAGCTGCTGTTACATAAAGTCGCTCACGAAGCGTTTGAACGTCAGCCACGGCGCCATGAAGAGTTACAGAATACGAACTAGTCTCGTAACGATAGTCACGTGGTGACATTATCTACGTAAGGAACGTATGTGAACACAAAACAGTTACAGAATAAGCGCCCAGATATGTTTCATTAAAAGGCTTTCAGGCATGACAAGGGCAATGAGTCAAACTAGGTTAAATTTTGTAGATTTTCTTTGGTGGTCGTTAGACACCTCTTCCACTGCGAGTCTAAGACAGTTTGGCCAACAAATGCAAAATTTCATTGCGTGTTTGAGTTGAACTGAACACTTCGTTTTCATGTACAATGTCGCAGAAAATAGTCGGCGATATTCAAAAGAAAATACAAGTCTACGTGTATGTTTATGCACTGGTGCTAATTTCGTAAATTAGTATTCTAAAATGATTTGTTAGTGACATGGCATCAGTTACATTATAACTTTAATGAAATATGCATAAGTTAGATCATTACTATAAAAGGATCAGACAAAGAATAAGTACATGAAGAGAAATATTTAACATTTGCGGAAAATTAGCAAGTTCGATTAACTCTTTCGCGTTAGAAATTAACGAGATAAGAAAATGAAGATATACATACTAATTAATGGTATTTTTCTACGGTTATATTTACAATGAATTATATTTCAGAAAATACAATTTTTTATTTATTTTAATTAAACATTAGATAAGCTTAATTGTGTTTAGTTAAATGTCTTTATATATTTGTTGGTAAAATCACACGAATGTTAACTAGTATACAGATGTACCGTGAAATCTATTTGTTAAATAATTGTAACTTAGTGTTTTATCAATAATTTTTGTACGAGTTGCTATACATTTTACTGTGGTAATGGCGGTGGACGAGGATGTTGTAGAATGTGGGAGTTGCAAAGAAAAAGTTAAATGCAATGATAAAGGAATGCTGTGTGATGGTAAATGCGCTAATAGGTATCATATAACTTGCGTGAATATAACTGTGAAAGAATATGAACCTATTTCAAAATGTGTAAAAAAGATCAAATGGCTGTGTGAAGATTGTGAAGTGAAGTTTTACCTCTTCAAAGAAACGGAACTCTTGCGTGGTAAATTCGACGAACTATTTGATGTAGTTGCTAAACTTACAAACAAAGTTAATGATTTGACAGAATCAAATTCAGATGTTAATAAGAAAGTTAATATAATTGTTGATGAGATTAAAACCGTTAAAATTGATGGTGATATTAAAACAGTTAACCAAGAAGATCCAATTATAAAGGTTAAGCCGACTTACGCAAGTAAGTTTATAAATTCGACATAAAAAAATATGAGAGAGACCGCGGTAAAACCTACCGTTAGTATTGCGAATGATTACACTGCAAGTAATACTGTAGATGGAAGACAACAAATCAAGAATGATAGAACAGGGAATGAATTTAAACAACGAAGGCGAATGGTTATTGGAAAGGCTACAAACAATACCAATCCAACATTGCAAGTCGCAAATAAACTGACTTGGATTTTCGCAACTCGATTTGAACCAGATGTAGCTGTTGAAGAGATCTTGGACTATCTTACTAAAATGTTTGGGAAGAATAATTTCACCTGTGACAAGCTGAAAACAAGATACCCTACATACTCTTCTTTCAAGATTGGTGCCCCGAGACACATGGAGGAAGAATTGATGGACTGTGGTAAGTGGCCTCAGGGTATTCTAGTGGGTAAGTATTATCCCCCTAGAAATAGAGATGAAAATAATGATGGAAAACATGGTCCTGAAAGGAAAGATAAATATTTTTTAGAGGTTCAGAAGGGTTAGGTAAACCTCCCTATAGAGGAGACTCTAGTAATAGTACCTGTAATTTTATGTATTTTTCAATATTGTTTTTAAATATACAAGGACTTTTTAAAAAAATTAATGTTCTTGAATCGTATGTGACTGAAAACGAATGTGACTTTATATGCTTGTCAGAACATTGGCTAACAGAAGATATTATTTCTATAAGTAATATTGATGGTTTTAAAAAAATAGCACATTTTTGTAGACAGAATCTTATTCATGGTGGTACAATGATATATGCCACAAACAAGTTTTTAAATCTATGTATTAATTTAGATATAACCACATTTAGTGTTGAAAAACATTTTGAGGCATGTGCATCAATGATTAAAGCAGTTTAAACTTATCATTGTTAGTGTATACCGTACACCTGATAGTGATGAAAATTTGTTCTTAGAAATTTTAGAAAAACTATTAATTTATTTCATGAGTAATTGGCCATCTTATAAAATAGTATTTGGTGGTGATTTGAACATACAATTTGATATTACAAAAGAAAAAAAAATCTGTTAAAGTTTTTTATTAATCTTCTAAGGCAATTTAATTTCTATTGTCATAATAATTTGCCAACACGTATGGATTCTTGTCTGGATAACGTTTTTTTCAATATAACAAGGGGTAATTTTGCTATTAATGTAGAGCATTTTTCATTTTCGGATCATTCTGCTTTGTGGTATAAGTTAAAAATATACAAACATGACTATTCCTATTTGAATCAAACTAGAACCGATTGTAAAAAAATGCATTTATATAGGTATAATATGTCTTATAATAATATACTGTATTTTAAAACTGTTTTATTTTATGTAAATTGGATAGCTGAAATAAGTGAAGATTCTGTTAAACATAATGCAGAGAAATGTTTTGATAAATTTCTGTGTATATTTTTTAATATTTTTAATTTGTGCTTTCCTCTTATTGAAATTAAAAATAATAAAAACATTAAAGTTTCTATAAAACACAAGAAATCCTGGTACAATGATAGACTCAGAAATATGAAAATATTGGTAAAAGTGGCATATGACCAACATATAAATAGCAAGACTATAAGTGCAAAAAATAACTATGTAATTATTAAGTCTAAGTATACCCGAGCTGTTGATGAGGAAAAACAGAAGTATAATGCTTCAATAATTGTAAATTCGAAAAATAAATGTAAAGCTGCCTGGTCTATCATTAACAAACATGATTATAATAGAAATAATATTGGTAATTAAACTTACATACAACCTGAAACATTTAATAGATATTTCATAGATTCCATTAGTAGTATTAGATCTAATATTATTAAACATAATGTTTCAGCTAATGATATGTGTAATTCTTTTCAAATTATTAATGCAAATTTTAAATGGAAGAATGTATCATATCATGATGTGAAGCTAGTTATAAATAAGATGAAAAAATCTAGTAATAAAGATTATTATGGAATATCAAATGATCTAATAAGGAAATATCTGATAGTATTGTTGAGCCACTTAAAACGTGTATCAATATATGTTTGGAACAAGGTGTTTTTCCTAGAGGTATGAAGATTTCAAAGGTTATTCCTATTCATAAAAAAGAAGATAAGGCAAATCCTGAAAATTATCGACCCATATCATTAATACCAGTATTGGGAAAAATTATGGAACAAATTGTGTACAAGCAGCTTAGTCACTATTTTGAATGTCATAATTTTTTTTCTGCACATCAGTATGGTTTTAGACAGGGACTATCTACTGTGTCAGCTATAGATGGCCTAGTAAGAGAGATATATAAAGCTTTTGAGGGTAAAGAATATGCTTGGGCAAGTTTTTGTGATTTGAGTCGTGCTTTTGACTGTGTTGATCATGCCACCTTGCTATGTAAACTGGAATTTTATGGCTTACATGGATGTTCTGAACTTTTTAAAATCCTATCTTATAAACCGTAGACAGGTAGGCAGTGTGAATGGTGAATGTTCATCTGCTCTTGAACTTGATTGTGGTGTTCCACAAGGATCTGTGTTGGGACCTTTTTTATTTCTGGTAGCAATTAATGATCTACCTAGCAATATAAATGATTCAAATTCATCCATGTATGCTGATGATACAACATTTTTGACCATAGATAAAAATTTGAATGATTTACAAAATAAAGTAGGTAATACCTTAAGTAAAGCTACAACTTGGTTTTCTGCGAATGTTTTTTTGTTAAATAATAATAAAACACAAACTGTTGTATTTAGTTTATCTACACTGCCAAATAACATTTGTACTAATAAAATTGTAAAATTTCTAGGTTTAGTTTTAGATCAAAAATTAACATGGAACTCACATGTTGAGTACATAAAAACTAAATTGTCACGTATTGTTTACTTATTAAGAAGACTTGTGAAAGTTGTACCCACTGATTTTGTTTTAATGACATACTATGCTTTATTTCAATCTGTTATTAATTATGGTTTAATAATATGGGGTAGTACAAATAGTCTACATGATATCTTGTTATTACAAAAAAAAAGCTATTAGAATTATGACAAAATCTCACTGGCTGGCTCATTGTAAACCTTTATTTAAAAACCTTAAAATACTAACAGTTGTTAACTTATATATAATATTTCAATATATATATATATTTGAAGATATTAATATGTATAAAACAAGAAAACAGATCCATAGTGTATTTACTAGACAAAATGATGTATTGCATGTACCTTTTGCTAGATTAGAAAAGACAAAATCAAGCCACATTACTATGGGTATTAAAATTTTTAATAAACTTCCAAGAAAAATGAAAATGTTAAAAACCAAAGATTTAAAAAAAAAAAAAAAAAATATATATATATATATATGTATGACTGGCTCATTTTAAACCCAATTTATAATATTCAAGAGTTTTTTGAAATTACTGTACCTGAAATTGATTAATTTAAATAATTATGTTTTAATTAGTATTTTAATGTAATTATGATGACTATGCACATTATGTATATGCATATTATGTATGTAAGCTCATTATTTGACACTGCCAATTGCTGTAAAAAAAAAAAAAAAAAAAAAAAGCACTCTGACAATAAAAATATCTATCAATCTATCTATCTGTTCTAACCATACTATTTGAACTACGTACAACATTCATTACACCCAAGGTGCTCTCATTTATATAACTCCGAAACGTATTTTCACTGTCTAGGATATATACGTTTTACTATGTATATCGTTCAACAATCTGCAAACGAATGGTTTCAATAATTGTCTGAATATGTCATTGATGAAAATGAGTTATATTTTGAAGTAAAAGTCCCCTCCCTCACTCTATTTTACTCTAAACTGATCCGAATGCATATTGCCACTGGTTTAGCACACACAATTTTTTTCTTCATTTGCAATATGGCTAACGAATGCTCTACAAAGATATTTTTAGTGATTTCCTTTTCGGCCTTGAATGAAAATGAGAAGAAAAAAAAATCCTTTTATACGCTACAAAAATGACGCACCTATATTAATATTTTTTACTAAAAATTAATGTGTTCAACTCATACAGCTCTTTTAACTTATATACTGTGTTACAGTAAAAATTGTAATGGTTTTTAGTAGAGAGCTATAATTAATTTATTAAAATTTTGATAATTATGTAAATTATGCATTGAAGCGGTCATTTGGAAATCAGAACTTTAGAGACCTACAAGAGACGGCAAAATAATGTCCATACCTTCCTTAGAAACACACTAAAGGCGCGATGTCATGTCATGGCTGGAAAATTTTTTTTCGGAGTCCGAAGTTACCGTTTTTCGCTACATTGTCGAAGTGCGGAATGTCAACTATAGCCAGTGTGAATACAAAAAAAAAAAATTAGAGGCCGTTGCTAGGTTTCGTTAGAGTCAATGCACGCACATACTGCTCTACAAACCTTTGTGTCTGCGCGGAAAATATGTGAACTACAGTTGTCTCCCTCTCTGACACACTAACTTGTCACTGATACTTCGGAAACTGGTAACATTATGCGTCTTATGTAAATATAAGTACATATTAATGAAGGTAATTTTTATTGCTTCGGTAACACTCAAAAGATTTGTATTTGTGCTTTTATCACACGATTTCTCTCGTAGTCAGTTTCCTACGCACTAGGCCGGAACTTGTGTATCTTATATTAAATAGGTCATTAAATTCAATTTAAACATTTAAACTATGTAATTGGCTACCGTTTTTCAGTACAGAACTACATAAAAAATCGTGTTCTACCCCCAAATTTCCCTGGGATTCATGGCCCTCCCACTAAGGCGTAACATATGAACAAGTAGGAATTTAGAAAAGCTATTTCCACCATTGTATTCAGTGTCTCTGAATGTCTGCTTGAAGAAAGTGTAAAAGCTCAGTTTTTCAAAAGGTTCCTGAAGAGTGATATAAAAGATCCCCTCTACATAACAACAGCCCAACAAGAAGCCTAGAGGACTAAAGAAAGGAGACCTGTGAGATGTGAAAAATTAATGTAATGTTAACCGCGCCTTAATTATTGTCTTTTGTACCACTTTTATTTACTTAAAATAAATTTTTAAATTACATGTAATTCTTTAAAACACGTGTAATGTTTGAAAATATGCATAATTTTTTTTATTGCGGGATTGTACGTCCCCATATTTGAAACTGAACATTATAAAAATAAATAAACCAAAGAAAACTACGCCATTGCACCTACGTACAAATTCGCTGATATTGAGGCAGTGTTCTGGAAGGTTCGGGTTGTGTCTTAAGTGCTTACCAAAATGAACTCCAGACTGTTATGAAAAATTTGATAATTTTAATTGCGAAAGTAACAGTTTTATGCATTTACAAGGACGGCAGCGTATTTCCGGTTTCTGTAATTGGGATTTGCATGGGTTAGGGGCTCTTATGCTAGCCATTATTCTAATGATTTTATTCTAAAATGCTTTCTTAATAGTGTATTGAAGAATAAATACTGAGCAGTTTTGATTATTTTTATTATATAACTTATACGCAATTTTCAATAGAAGCATCTTGAAAACGTAGATCGTTCTAAACATAATCTTGTAATGAACCAACTGAGAAAAGTTAACAAACTTGTTAGTCTATCAGCTGAGTGAAAGAATGCCCTCAATCATGCGGTAAAGACGAGTGAGGTGTCATTTTATTCAGTATTTTGTGTATATTACGAATATGCTTACCCGGAAATATAAATCGGAAGCTTCCATACAGTTTTTTTATAGAAAAAGTAAAAATATGCAGAAATTTCGTTTTACAGGTTAGAATACTCGTAACATACACAAAAAAACTGAATTAAATGACACCTCATTCGTTTTAACCACAGTGCTGAAGGTATTTTCGTGAGAATCGGGCTCTAGCTGATATATCGGGCCCTGCAGATAATCCTTGTCAGTTTTGGCAACATGAGTTGTCGCTTATTATCCTCTCATAACTGCCCCGCGTTCACTCAATGTACTGGGGATAGAAGTAGATGTCCTGTTTTCATCGGGTAAAAAAATTGAAATTATTTAACTTTAATTACTGTTTTTAGGGGATTATAATTATTCCAGAAATGTTTTGATTGTAACATACTATAGAGCATGGTAAGGTGCAAGTCTAAGACATGGTTTTGTGTGTTATTCATGCTGCATTACTTTACTACAATTAACTAAATAATTTAAAAAAGGCTTGTATTCCAGATTTTTTCTTAAAAAAGTAAAAGATTTTTACACATACAAAATGTCTTAGACAATTATACGACATTAATAAACCTACTTCCGAAAACGATATACTTTTAACTTCATTCGTTCTCTAAAAAAATGACCAATAACAGTGAACATGTTTCCCACTATTTTACATATCATACCGAGCACCCTTAAAAGCTGAGTATAACACGAAATTAAAAGACAGATATATAGTTCATTTTATCTGAAATAATCTTCTATCAAGTCTACCTTATTTATTCCTTGGAAAATAATGCAATAGGTGAGAAAATAAGAAAAATACTCAGTTTTTTTTCAAAGAAATATATATTTTAAAATTGTATTTTAGATATTAAGAATTAAGAATGTTTAAAAAGTAGCAAACTTTTATCATACACCAGTATTCTTCTAGAAATTTTCCGTAAAATACTTTCTTACAGAGTTTTTAAAAGCGATTTATTGATAAGTAATTATTTAAACACTGAATTAAACTCCGCGTCTGTATCTATAATATAGGCAGAGTAGCCTTGATAGCGCTGCCAAACTGGGAACTCTGGCGAGAGCAAGACTAGATATTTCCATGTTAAATTACTTCATACGTGCTTAGTGCCTATCAAATATCACAATATTCATTTATTCCACCAATAACATTTTTTTAGTTCGGCGACCAATAACATTTTTTTAGTTCGGCGAAACCAAAACCAAAGTGCTATAAGACCCTCACAATGTTTTTTTACATAACTTGAAAATTATTGCAAAACAGATGATTTTGCTACTAAATCGCCTTCGTAAACATCGTCTCGTAATTTTTTTTCCTGTACTTAATTAAGAATGCGTGGTAGATAAATAAGCGCCTAGTTCTACAATTGAGATCTATACTTTTTGAAAGTCAATATAGAAAAACGACAAAGCAGCAATCCTTGATAATTACATTTGCCAACTTTATTAGCAAATATTTACCCGGTGTCAGAGATTTTTCTTCAGATATACGTTACTCGAGAAAAAATTTTGCTCAGAAAGTCGGCAAAAACTACTGTCTGGGATTGCTGTTATTTATTTATTTTTGCAAATTGGCTTCGAGAAACCTACAATTCTAAACTGATGATTTTAGCACTGAATTATATACCACGCACTCTTATTAAAGTCCTGGAGGCAATATTCTTCTATCCTAAATGGAGAAAATGTTATTTTTTGTGCGAAAGCTATATAATTAAAAATGCCTGACCCACTCCGAATATAATTTAACAAGTAAATCCCTATCCTTGCACACGCCACGGCTGTCAGGAAGGCAGAGTCCTTAGTATGACAAAATAATATTCCCGTGTCGTAGGGCAGTAAGCACGTGCCAATGTACGTGAAAACAAATACAAATACCTTATACTAGTTCCCTTTGGTTTTTAAAAACACACACACACACACACACACACACACACACACACACACACACACATATATATATATATATATATATATATATATATATATATATATATATATATAAATACATACAT
>PNEQ01023801.1:0-10082 GCA_003012365.1 Medauroidea extradentata | reverse complement strand
GGGATGAAGAGATGACACATTTTTTTTTTTTTTTTACTACAGCACTGCCAAAAAAAGGTCCAGCTTGGCACTCAGTCAGTAAATGAGGGAAAAAAAAAAGAAGGAAAACAATCCTTCGTTATTTCATCTTTTTTCTCTTGCTTCACATCGGGCTGTGCGCATTCAGCTCGTCTTGACCTTGACAACTTTCGCTGTGTTATTGATCACTCGGCACGTGAGGCAAATGGCTGCAGCGTAAAAACAGCCTACAATAGTTACGTATGCTACATGTGGGCTGATAAGATTTTTAATAATGCTCATTCAACAGGGCAGCGATTAGAGCGACTGCGGCCCGCGTGTTGAGAGCCACTCTGCCTCTATTCGCAGTGCAGACTGGTGCGTTGTTGTGCATAGTTTTATGATTTTTCCTGTAGGCTTAAGGCTTAAAACGACGAGTAATTCAGTAGTTTTTTTTTACGGCGTCTTAAAAAGTCCTTTTTTTAACCCTTCTGAGTGGCTCCAAATCACATTTCTAATAGGCGTATTGGCTTTTAAAAAATAAAGACTATTTTTTTTTTCTTTTATAAGCATTTTTATTCGTATTGCTTAAAATCGTATAATGGCAACAAGCTGTAACAGTTCATGATCAATTACAAAAAAATACTCAATGGCTTTACTGAAATGTTTTAAATTGTTGCAGTATGAGTCGTTCTGGTGTTGGTGAGCTTTGCGCCAGGCAAACAGGATAAATCACGCCCGCAGGCGTCACGGCACACTGGGAATTATAGAGCACCGTTTTATTTGGAAGACACCTTTTCGTTGTACTGAAATATCATTTCAAGAAATACGGTTTATTTTAAGTCTGTAATTGCTCTATATTAACTATAACAAAAAAAACACTTAAAAATTTATTTTAATGTTATTAATTACCTCTGGCCTAACGACATCTGTGATCTAACTACCGTGCGGTGTCGTTAGATCGAGGGTTTACTGTAGTTTTGTGCAGTTGCATGTTCTGGGAATTTTGTTGGCTGGATCAACTCTCTCAAATGACAACTGGTGATACACAGTGACAATTCGTGGTCATGTTTAAAGGCAAGTACAGTAATATTATTCCAATTTATACGCTTTGAGCACGTCACATTAGTGTGTCCGCTGTTCACACCAACTGAATATGTCATGCAGACCTATTGATGCATTGCTACAGCATCCTACAGATAACCTTAAAAAATAACCTCTATTTTCTGAGATTCAGTGTAACCTCGTTATTACAAGTATGGGTCTTAACGAAACCTTCATAATTACGAATAATTTGTAATGCACCATCAGTTTAAGTATACAATTTAATGTAAAAATTTAGGTATTTTACAAGTGGTATTTTCATGCGCACATTCGTAAATACAAGTGAGATTAGCCTTAAAAAGAAAGAAATAACAGTAATGCTTTGTATCGGAAACAGAAGCTGTGGCAACGCCGGTCTAATCGGCTTGCCGCTACATGTGGCAACACTGCTGTGAGCATCCTCTTCCCTCTCTCTCAGCGACAATCTCTTGCCTGGCCTTGAGCAACACTCGCGTCACATCACAGCACTCAGTTCTGCCTGGTTACCAGATGAGTCGCACGCTGTGCTGATCTGGTATACGGTACATTGTTTCCGGGAATTGTTTATTGTGGCCATGTTATACAACACATTTTTTGCGATAATGGCTGGTGTTAATAATACTGGAAAACATAAGGCAGTATGACTTGCCACAACATTTTAAATCATTCAGGCGTGTGAAGCAGGTTGTATCAGTAAAACAGAAATTAGTATGCGCTGTGGACTCAAGTTCAACACTGTTTACGATTTTAAAAAGCAAAGATAAAATTAAGGAAGACGTCCTAAAGAATAACATTTCCGGGCGAAACAAAACTACACGAGTTGCTGACCACTCTTGAGTTGGAAACCGCTTTGTTTGAGTGGTTTTTTTCAACAACGGGCTGAATGTCTTCCTATCAGTGGACCAATGCTCAAAGCAAAGGCTACAGAATTTTCTTTGCACATGAACATCGACAACTTCGAGTGTAGCGAAGGCTGGCTACATCGTTTCAAGAACAGTCGTGGAATTGCACTACACAAGATATCTGGTAAATCTGGGAACGTGGGTGAGGTTGCAGTAAACGGTTGGTATCCGGTATTGCAAGAAATTTTGAATTGGTACCAACTGCGTGACATTTACAATGCCTATGAGTCAGATGTTTTCTACAACTTAATGCCTGACAAAACTCTTGCTGTGAAGGGGGACCAGTGTAAAGGGGGGAAAAAAGAAAAGAGAGGTTGACAGTTCTTTGTTGTGCGAATATGGACGGTTTGGATAAATGAAACAGTTTGTGATAGATAAATCACATTAACAGAACACACAAACAATTGAAATATAATTATGAGTTCAGAAACTATGTATTTTACCATCAGTAAAAGGTTTGATATGATACGAGGAAACTGACTGAAATTTAAAATTAAAACATAGCATTCAAAATCACACAGTTCTGAAAGTCGTGTTCCGAAGTTAAAATGATTAGTTACCAATAAAATAGTAACACTCCAAATGATTAAAATTTATCCTCGGGGTTCAAATATCAGTTCAAATTAAATGTCTCAAATAATTAATGCTGCTCAAATATAAAGACTAATTCTCCCAGGACTTCTACATACAGGTATATAGTTATCTTTAAAAAAAAAAGTCCAAATCAAGAAATAAATAGTTTATGTTCTAGAACAGTTCAACTTAATCATCATTACAACTCTTATAAGCCGTTGAAAGTAGTTTGGCACCAAATTATTTGCAGTAAAATACAAAATTTTGGGTGGCAAAGAAATGTTCTAATTTTCACTTAGCTGGCCAAAATGGCTTATAACGGCATCCTCTTCATTTATGGTTGGCGAGCCTAGTATATTTACTAGCTTTTGGTGGCACTATCGCAAATCCTATACTTAGGATGGGCCCAAATTTAAACAATTTCTTAGGTCGTAAAATTAATCTGTCACCATTAGTTTGAAGAAGACACTAAAAAGTCCCTGCAGCAAACATAAAATTCATAATCTACAATCCTTAATTAAAATTGTAAAAAAGTGTTATATGTCGCAAGTAAACAAAAATATAGTGAAATTATTACTCAAATATTAATAAAATAACATTCAGCTATTAAAAATTATTACATTTACTGTAATTACAATTCTGGATAAAACCATTTAATATTGATTAGTGACTCGTTCCCGGCACAGAATCGCCATATTGTCATATTAAATCAATTACGTCCGGACTTTTAAAAAAACAGTAAAATATTACAAATACTCTAAAAACACATAATTTTGCATAAAAATAAGTTTTAGTGGTTAAAATACATTTCTGTGGCTTTTAAAATAAGTTAAATTTACCGTTCATGCATTTACTATGATATCATAGTTTCGTATGTCACAAAATGGCGGCTTGTGCAGCACTATCAAGTAGGCACTGCATTATGTGTAGTTTGCCATCGCACCGTACACCTTAACCAAAGCGATAGCCAACAATACCGAGGTTTTATACTTATGCGCAGACACACCAACAAACTGATCATCTTGACTAGTATCAGGTATTTGTGAATCACCAGGTGTGTTATTAGGGTCGTGATTTGGGTGCAGCAGGGTATGATGTCGGCATTTACACTTCATGCAGTTACTGGTGGAAGAGCAAGATGCCAACCTGTGGGAAGTGCCTAAACAATTGAGTCTCTTGTCCCTCACAATAGCATCCTTGTCTCATGGAGTGGCTTAAACAAAGTCTGGTCATGAATATATAGAATGAGTTGTTTGTTCACACATTATATAAGGTTTCCTGAAATTTGATTCAGAGTTTGACATAAAAACAGCCCTTTGGTACTGTGTATTTGTATTTGTCAATTTTGAGGTGTTTGAAGAAGTCCTTTCAGTTTTTGTGGTAACAAACTTTGTTCCCACATCTTGTGCACTACTGTATCAATAGTTGACGCTTCAGACTGCAAAAATTCTACCAGCTCAGAAACTTCTGGGAGGACATCCTGAGCGTGGACACGAGATTTCTCAAATCGTAGACGCAGTCCTTGATCCAATT
This sequence comes from Medauroidea extradentata, assembly GCA_003012365.1. Classification (NCBI taxonomy): domain Eukaryota; kingdom Metazoa; phylum Arthropoda; class Insecta; order Phasmatodea; family Phasmatidae; genus Medauroidea; species Medauroidea extradentata. The sequence continues at coordinate 5,994 of PNEQ01023801.1, read as the reverse complement.
TTTTCCACAAAATAGTTGACAGGACAGGGTTATTTTCAGTGATTTTGTAACCAAATGCTTCCAGTGCCCTCAAATTCTCATTGAAGGTATGGACAAAACTGTGTATTGACTTATGATTGAAGGAACTTGCAGCACCCCACTCAAGGATCCTATTTATATAAATAGTGGTACGCTTTCTTTTATTCTGATATTGTGACAACAACAATCCCCTTGCAATATTATGATTTTCACTAGTAATTGGTAGGTTCTGGACTAAATGGGCAGCATCACCTTTCAAACTGCTAACAAGGTACTGAAATTTTCTTCGTCAGATAAGGCACAGTTATCATGTATTGTTGCTTGATGCAACTGGGAGAATGTAGGCCAGTCTTGCCATTGGCCTGTGAATGTGGAGAGATTTAATTTGGGCAAATTAATGTTCATAGTAGAAACATAAGCAGTGGGTTGACATTGATCATGTTCTGTGAGGACAGAACTGAGTGCAGACGTAATATCGGAAACTACTAACAAACAGTTGTTTTGTTTTTCAAAAAACAAGGATTCATCAAAATCGTCTTGGTAGGGGGTCATTCTGAAGAAATTGTGCAGCTAAAGTATTTACTGCACTATCAACATGATTCAGCTGCTCAAGGAATAATCTAAGTTCATTTAACTTACCAACAGTAAGTTGTTCTAGGCCCACATCTGTCAACGAATTAACTCTGTCCTGAATGTGTTTCAGTTTCGATTCATGAAACTTATGTTGCAACATAAAAACCCTTGAAACTCATTTTCTGCTATAAATAAACCATAGACAAAATATTGCCGAGATGCACAGCTCAGATAAGGTTTAGCTGATATGTAGTAACAAACACGATTATTTAGAGACCAAAAAATCCTAAGAGAAAATAATGCAAATAACATGGAGTAAGCAAAGTGACAATGTAGACCTATGCCTATCGGAGCTATGAATCAAGACAAAAGAACACTCAAAATCGAAACAAACAACTAAAACACCTTCCATCCACACAAACAATTAATCTCCCATATAGATGACGAGACTTGACAATCCATTTCTCCCGCCGACGCCGATCGAAAACGTTAGTCAGAACAGTTTGTTTACACAACCCACGAACGTTGTGAAAATATTTTAGACAAACACTTAGCAGAAGACCGAGACATCACACAACTTTCCGAGAAGCCATCTTTAATCACATTGTTTTTTTTACAAAATGCCGGAACTATTTGTTGAATTAATGCGCGTCCAACGAGCATAGAAGAATCCATCAAACACTTGTGCACGATGTAATATCTGGCAATATCTTTTGTTTCAGAATCAGGTATAGAGAAAACTTTCGTCTGTCAGCAGTTATCCTGAGCATAACAGTCACTCGAAGTTTGTCATAGTCTGAGGTTTTTATAGGAACTTGTTTCATCCCTCTTGTATCAACTGTGTAATTTCATGGCATATCAAAGCAAATCGGCGTTTCATCTGCATTTCCGATTTGGCCTAACAGCATATTTTCTTGCCGCTGCAACAATATAACGTGCTTCTGAAAATTTTTCAGTTTATCCTGAAAATCTTTAGGAATTTTTGGGCATGTTGTTGTCCTCTGACGTAGAGAAAATCCTTTGCACCTCATGACACGATCTACCCAACCACGACTGGTCTTGAATATAGTGAGCAGTATTCTTTTTCCCTCGCGACTTCTATGGCCTTCATTCGTATGACGTCTGCAGTAACTGGCAAAGCATTTTTGCATCTTTCCTACACAAACTCAATGACTGCATTGTCAACTGCTGGTAATTTTCCATGTTTTGGGCCTATGGATTTTTTCCAGTAGCCTTACATGCTGTTATTTCAGCTTTACTTTTTCTCCAGCGACACACATTGCAGTCGCTTACATCAAAATGTGCTGCAACACAACGATTCCCGTTGGTCTTTGCATAAAATACAACTTGCCACTTAAACTTTGCATTGTACGATTTTCTACTACGACAATGCTTATGTTTGTGTCTTGTTGTAAAAGTGTGATAGTTGTATATAATGGTGTACAAATTTTGACACAGTGACAAAGCCTTGGTGTAGGTACCTTACCTCCTCACTCCTTACCAAGGGTGCCAACCTTGCCACGAATTCACCAACTCCAAAAGGACCCACAGAAACAAAACAAAACCAAAACAAGCAACACAACAAGGTGTAGATTAAATTCAATAAATCAAAATCCAGTTTGAAATTTTAAGCCTGTTTTAATTAATAAAAATTTAGTGTTTTGAAGACAAACAAAATTACTGTAAAATAACTGAAATTCGCTGACTGAGTAAAATAACTGAAAATTGCATAAATTTAATCTAAACTCAAATGCATTCAAAACCTTTCCAACTGCCAACATTTATGACTGCATATGTGACCCAAATAAATCACACATAGGGTATATACAGTGTAACAATAGGTGAAAGTTTGAAAGTGTTCTTGTGGTATTGTTGCAATACTAGGGTTCTGAGTCGGTTTAATGTTTGATTGATACACCAAATTACAACAAAACAACATTTAACATCTTCTCCAAACATCTAAAACGTGTTTTCATCATTGCCCTCGGCTCTGCTCAAATTTGATTTCGAAGAACAAAAGTTCGTTAGTCTCAGGGGTGTGTAGGCAAAATTTTGAAAAGTAAACATATTAACTCCAAAAGTATAATTACTGTTTCTGTCCAAATTGCAAAAATAAACAAAACTTGTACCAGTACTTTAGGCGTAGTGTAGGTATTAACTCAGGTACTTGAATTTAATTTTAGCTTCAGTGTATGGAAATAAATTGTGCCATGCAAAATGGCGGCATCTCACCGACGTCTCTCATGGCGACTCGGCGTCTTTCAATCTTAAATACACTAAAATAGCTCAAATTACGTAGAACTCGGACCTCTTCTTAATTGCCTGGCCTACAAAAGACATAAACTGTCTTCTGGACCATAATAAATGCCTATTATTATGTTGGAGTCAGTTTTACTCAACCTGACAGACGAGTGCACCCAAACGGCGTCCACTTGCTCCGAAGTCAAGGACCAGAAGTAATTTAAATTTTCAACAATGATCGCTCCGAACGAATAACGTCTGAAAAACAAGCGCTTAACAGAAAATTCAAAATACATAAAACTTAAAACTAACTTATTACATATAAAACTTATACTAAAAATTCATAAATTTAAAATAAAAATTATTGAAATATAATAAATATTATGGATGTATTTCCCAGCTATAATAGAAACTTAAAATAATAACGATCTAAACAAGGAAACTGCTACTCAGGAAAGGGCCATGTTAGATAATTTTAGAAAATTTAACTAAAAGCATAAAATAAACAAACATTAAATAAAAGTGAAAATAATATTAAGTTAAAATCAATAATATTATGAATAATATTATAAAATTAGTAAAAATAATAATTATTCAAAACAATATGTGTAATATGCTACACTACTAACATTCTCCATATTGCATACGTACAGCTAACCACAATAAATGGCTATTAAATGCTGTTCGGTACACAAAGCTTGATACACACAGTTAAATAGCAGCAAAGCCAGTGAAGTACAAGTGCGGTAAAAAATATTAACTCAACCATTGAGGAGTTTAGTGTTGTCACCTTTTCTCAGTGCCTCATGTCTTTTCTCTAGCATTGTTTTTGAGTTCAGACAGTACCTCTTGACCTTGACGACTTCCGCTGTGTTATCCATCACTTCGCCCATGAGGCATGTGGCTGTGCGCTTCGCTGCGGTGTTAAAACGGCCTAAGACTCAAATACAACTAACTCATTTTCATTACAATTCACGACATGTGAATTGGGAAGGGTTTTCGTTCATTCTTAATTCTAGATTTATGACGCTATATGCCACTTTGTGAGTACATGCTATCAAATAATGGAACGAATGATTTTTTTATTACATTTTTTTTGTGTACATCTCTTACAAGTGCTGGCGAATGTAAGAAGCCATCGATTTTAAGACGCAGCCCACTTTTAGGTATCGAAAAGTCTAAAAAAAAAGTGTGTCTTAGAAGCGAGTAAATACGGTAACACTGTGTTCTCATTTTTGCTTCTTTCATGAAATGAGAGATGTGCTTGTCATTTTTGTTTGGAAAAAAAGTTAAGTAGGGTGGTTCTAATTTTTGCTTCTTTTATGGAATGAAAGATGTGCTTGTCCTTTTTTATGGGGAAAAAAGTGCAGTCTCTACCTCCCCTTTCCCTTCCGGATCTTGTGCCATACATGGTAAGTTGGCTGGGACCTGGAAGGCGGGAGAGGGAAGACAAACATGCAACTGCTATGGCAAGACAGGATGCAAGCTGCACGTGACTATCAGACAGTTTTGGCGGAGGGGGGAGGGAGGCGGTGAATCAGCTGCCGCTTCTATAAACAACACGCCTGTGTGTAATGTGTAGCTATGCTTTGAGCTGGTGAGGCGACAGTTCACGTGACGGCAAGGTCAGACTTGTTTTGAAAAGAAAGGCCTGAGTACATCTTAGACTTGCATATAAACTTCTTCTTAACATTTGTAGCTCTAAAAATGGGGTGCGTCTTAGACTCTATGGCGTCTTAGATTCACATAAATACTGTAATATTGTTGTGATAAGAACTCATGTTTAAATGACATTATGTAAGAACAGACTTAATGTTAATCCAGAGTGCTTCACACAATATTTTGTTTACCAATATGGCCAATACGTCAACAACGTGCAAAGACTTAACAAACTTTATTTAAAGTGAACTCAGAGATATATTGTCAATGAAAATACCTTATGTCGTGGCTGTCATAAATTATTTAAACAGCATTATTTGATGTTTAGTTTTTGGTATTTATGTAGTGTTTATTTTTTACATTAACACGTTAATTATGATGCGGAACTATTCCATGCTCTTAAGTTGGATAGCCTGAGAGAGCAAACAGCTCGAACTGCCATTTTGAAACCACCCGCCAAACGGGACTTCCACCCCATCAGACGGGTATATAAGGCGCTTCTTGTCTACCAGAAATCAGTTGTCTAGGGCTTGGCTCCCACCAAACTTACTAGGCACTCCTCCCTTACCAAGGATTGTGGCTGTAGCCTGCCACCTAAAACCCGCATTCCCTCTTTACCCTATGCTTTCCTCCTATCCGGGGTTGTAACAGTAGCCTGCCACCTAAACCCTCACTCCCACCTTAGGGGTTGTGGCGGTAGCCTGCCACCTAAACCTTCCTACCAAAACCCTGTACCCTTGCCTGAGTGCCAGTAGTAAGGTGGCGAAACCGATCCCCCTAGCTGCATGCGCGGTAGTTTTGGGAACCCATCCCCTTTCAGTAAGTTGCACTGACCGCCATGAGACGTACCAGAACTTCGTTGGAAACTGAAAATAGTATCAGAGCTAACAGGCTCCTGCGAACAGTATCCCATGGTGATCAGTGGCTGTTTGAGAGAATCGGTAGTTCTGAGAGATATTCAATAAAATTCGTAAATAATCAGTTCTTATGAAAAAAACCGTGTAAATTGTTGCAAACAACTGGTGTTATACAGAACATGTGACATTTCTCAATATAAATCAGTGAACTCCAGTCAGTGTATTTTCTTTTCAAATGCCCGAGCTCTCAGAGCTGGTAATCCACATTATGGACGAAGAGGTAGAGTATAGAGGACTTACGGCTGCAGGCCACTGTAGAGCATCGCCAACAGATTAAGACTTACGGGGGCTGATAGTAACCTTGAAGATAGCTCTCCGTGCCACGTGTTCGAGTAGGCTAAGAGGCGTGGCTTAGGGCCTGGGGCGCGGTTCATCACAGTGACGTGTCTAGAGGAAGTCGCAGTGGTGGGGGTGCGAGCCATCTGCCTTGTCCTTCCCCTCTCTCATTGTAAGCCTATCTCCCTGAGAGGAAGGGTCTCGTCTTGCTGATATAACGTAACCGAGGCATGTCGAGACGAGGCGGCTCTCGCCGTCCGTGTAGCGACCCGCGATGGCTTAGGCTTTTTGCCTGGCGGCGCGTGGCATG
>PNEQ01023800.1:0-10083 GCA_003012365.1 Medauroidea extradentata | reverse complement strand
ATACCCGCCATTGCGAGTTACCGACGAAATTCAGCCTTTCCAACTGCTCGCGAGCAGTTGGTAAGTTCCTACCGGACTCGTGACGTCAAACGACCCCCGTTTTAAACTTAGAATACCAAACAGTCGTTTGGAACCGACTATCGCTCAGTAACAACTTTTTTCGTAGGAAACAGAAACTCAGAATAAGCCCCCAGGCCACAGGCCAGGTGTAGTTGCACCTGGTCGCGGCAGGCGTTCGCAGAGTGTGTCAGTGGCAGGTGTGCGCTGGTTGGTAATGGCAGATGTGCGATACTTGAGTGTGTGTGGTGGATCAGTGACGGCGGCAGGGCATGTTGTGAACTTGACACCGATGTGTGACACCTGCCATCCCGGCCATCTGCCAGTGCAGGACACCTGGCTTCGCCGCCCCCTCCCTCTACCAGCTCATGAAGAAGGCAGTCTTGAAGCAGCGGCCGCGACGGACAGAACGAGAGAGACGTGGTGCGCTTCGGGACTCTGATTCGTCAACCGAGAAACGTAACGCGCGTGTGCAACTATCCGGCCCAGTGTTTTACTTTGTTTCGCCATTTGGAACTGGCTCGCTTAAGGCCCTAGGGTATGGGGGTGTGGACCGCCCCATAAGTGTCCATGTAAGGTGTAGTTTTCTCCAGGTCCTCCCTGTTTTTCCCAATACGCAGCTGTTTCGACTCGCCAGGTGAGAGAGGGGCACGCCGGCACGAACAGACCACGACCCATCGAGCCTCGTGTTCCCGGCTACACGCTTAACCAGGTGGCACCCAGAGAATTCCGACGCAGCTTCGTTCCTACCTCACTCTCACCGGACACGGCGTCAAAGTTGTAAACATATTAAATACATTTGTGATTGATTCAAATAATAATTTTTAAACTTACCGGTGCCGTATTTCAAGCCAGAATACATTTTTGGTCGGTACCAAAAATTTTTATTTAGCGAATTTAAGGGCATATTACGGTTGAAAATGTTTATTGAATTTCTCGCCATAGGTAACTGCATATTGTAAATAATTATTTCTGTATAAATATTGAAATATTTGCAATATATGTCACATGTTTCTTTAGTAACAGTAACCTCAAACAATAGCTGTAATCAAGATGGCGTACGCCAGAGAGCACGAGAGAGCGAAAAAGAGTATACAACTTCGTGCTCTCGCTCTTTTGTACTCTCGGCGAACAATTGAGACAGGCAAAGAGTACTCTCTATGATGTATTTGCGAGAGCTGGAGCATGAAAGAGCACTCTTTGGCTGAATTGAGACACTGCCTAAATTTAATGATATTTTCCAGAGACATGAACTCTGGCCAAATTAAGTCACATCTTTATAAATGTAAATTCACTGTTCTTAAATTCTTTCTGACTTATTATGATATAAATACAGTATTAATTTTATCACGACGTAACACCAAAAATATTAAGCAGTAACATTTGACAATCTACCAGGATAAATAAACACGTTACTTTACATAAAATAAACCGACATTTTCTAGCTAACTTCGATACTCTCTTTGCGGTTGAAGATAAATTTTGTTGTTTCACATACAATAGACATCTCGAATGAAAGACATGTCTTACTACAAAACACGCAAAAATTGCAAAAATTTCGTAATTTCACTTACATTTATAAATTTCACGAACACAAACAGACCGGAATTTTCATGGTAACTACCATGACCAAAGGCCATGTACGTGAAAGTAACCATAGTTCCAGAAATAAGCTTATGATGTTGTCAAGCTTACCAAGTTCAAGAAAAAAGTTATCAAGTTTTAATAAGGTACAAATTAATACAAAACAAAGTGAAAATTGTGTTTACCCCCTTCGTTAACTTAAGAATTTCTATGCTGCTATTTCTTTGTTAAAAAAAAGTTTAAGCCACTTTTGAGCACTTCAAATAAGTGAACATTTTCAGAAAAAGCGATGAATAGTGACTTTAGTCAAAAAATAGCGATTAGAAGTGAAAAAAGTGACTGACTTCGAGGCCTGCAGGTGGTGCGGTGCCACTGTGTACCCAACATTGAGCGAATGACATCAGAATGTCCCAGATTTGTGAAAATGTGGGTACATGCGTATGTGTGTGCGCCTGGGTGTGTGTGCATGTGATTGCATGAATGCGTGGGTGTATGCATATGTGGTTGCATGGATGCGTGTGTATATATAAAACTGTGATCAGAATTTTCCAAATATAATTTTGTGGTGCTTACAAAAAACCTTGTTAATATGCATTTAGAATTTTTAAAAATTATTGAAAATTTAATGCATCTATAAATTTAATTCAATAAAATGGCAAATGAATAAAAAGTCCGTAACATAAAAATCTGTTGGAAGGTGACCAGCTGCGAACAAAAAAAAAGTGTGCATTTAGAGTCAAGTTCTATGCCTCTGTTCCCTATTGTTGCACACTAGTAACAGACCTTTAAAAATATGTAGGCCTACTATTATATTAAACAGAGAAGAGGTACTAAGTAGGTGGGTGCGAGTTGTTCGACAGGGATCAAGTGGCTACCAGGTAAAATTAAAAAACAAAAGGTTTCACAAAATTACAAAATTTATTCAGTTTATTTATCAGCTAGTGATGTTCTTGAGTGCTCGACTGCCTTACATGCACTAGGAATGTGGCTACGTAGGTACATTAATCTGGAAGCAATACAAAACACAAAACATTTCTTATAAGAAGGAAACCAATACATATCACTTAAAAGGAAAACTTCGTAATGAAATACAGAGGCTCAGCAGAGGGCCTTGTGAGTGCAACATGCAAACATCATGGCCTAACAAAAAAAAAACAGCAAAACAAAATTGTTTTGCTTATAAGTTAAACTAATTAACCCCAATTAACTAATAAACTGAGAGGAGATATGACATTTGCTATTGTTTGGCATTAAATCTCGGGGAATAAAAGTTCACTAAATTATATTTATTTATATTGACACACACATACATACAATGTGCGTGTGTGTGGGTGAGTGGGTACAGTCCTTCAGACATGTCGATTTTGAAATTAGGGAGATCCCTCTTCCCGCAAGCCATTAGTAGGTTGTTAATTTTTACCAAAGAGTTTCGTTATATCCTGCAATATATATGTATTCACAAGCATGTGATTGTAATTATGTGACGATTTTTCTATGACAATTTTTCTAAAAATTTTTGTGTGAAAGCCCGATTTTTCCGTGAAGGGAATTTGGTAGGTGAACTATGGTAATTTTATGTTACAGAGACTGAACTGTTTGACATATCTACAAAATTAATCCCTTAGAATAACGCGGTTCCAGTGAAATTAAATAATGTCCAAAATTTCAACCAAATCTTCATAGGAGTTTGCTTCTCTTATGAGTGGTTTCCTGGCATTTGCTGCTAAACATTTTCTAACAGAAATCTCGCTAGCTAAGATCGAAGTTTGTTATAAGTCAGATGATGAATTATGAGAGAATTTTGAGTGTTAATTTTGTGTGGTTTAGTTTTTGAAAATTTATTTTTACATTTCCAACAAGGTAAATTATGACGGGAACATATCTACTACAAATGATAATTTTTAAAATTAATTTGCAAACTTTTTTCTTTTTATTGTTTTGACACTATTCAGTGTATTATAGTTTAATATTAAGTTGTATTTTAATGTAATTTTACAGAATAGTATCTCTTTATTAAAAACCAAACTGAAAACACATATTGAACATATTTTTATTCGCAAAGTTAACACAAACTGTCCTAGCATATCTCGGATAATGTCATGTGCTTCAAATGCCCATTTGTCACCTGGTAAATGGAAACACTATTTGCAGCCCTTTCTCTTATGTGAACCATATGAACCACATAAGACTTTATATTTTGGCCATAGGTAATATGCTGTGAAGTTATGGCCATATAACCATCACTAGGATCAACAAGATACATTTGAGCCCACATTGCATAACTTATTTCACAGGGTCCCGAAAACTTCCCACACAGCATAGGCCTCTGCAGTTCTAGGGCAAGTTGAAATTAATATACATGTGTTTTTATAATGCAGTTCATTTTCCAGCACAGTACAGACACCAAACACTCAGGAAAAATCCCACCGGCTAACTGGCAAACAACATGTAGGGAGCGCAAGCCAGCATCCTCACTTGGAAGAACCTCAGCAGATTGAAAACAGGAGTGACAAGGTAAAGAATTAATTAGAAGAAGTGGGTATTAGTGATGATGAATTTTGTAAATGTGGGATACGGCAGGTGTCTGAGCACTTGTTTGTTTGCTGAAATCTGAGCGAACCCTGCAATATGAAAGACTGCTTGCAGCGAATGATCGTGTCATTCTGATTGTTGAACATAGGAGAGTGTGAAATCCTCTCAGTCAATAAAATTAGATTATAGTTTTAGGACATTGTTTTAGTTAGTGTTTTTGGACTTGGATAGATAAATAAATAAATAGAGTAGGATGGAGAAATGAGTTCATGTATGTTAATACACATATTTTTCCTTTGGTTAATATGGTACAGTATTGATGAAAGTTTTACAAATGGCTATAGTTTTAGTGGGCTTACAGAATGCCACAATTTCTCTTAAACAACATTATTAATTATTTTTAAACCTTAAAACTATGAAGCAAAAGCCACTCGGGATAGTAAAATCACTGTTTGACAAACTCATATTTTAACCACAACATAATTTACTAGAAAAAAAATTAACAATCTCATATTCTAAATACTTAAAATAGAACAAAACTTATATAAAAAAATTTTTGACAATCTCTGATGCCGACTAACAATTTTAGCAAAATTTGCATTTTACTTTATTATTTCAGACACAATTTATTTAACTCTCATTGACTGAGTTATTATCATATGTAATGTAATGTCCAAATGGTTGGCCATTACATTAGGGCACTGAAATCAAAGGTTGTTGGGTATTAGTAAGTAGGCAGTCATGGTTCCAACATCTCATGAACTGACATAGGCCTTGCGCCGGCGCAAACTACTGGAGAGGGACGAAGGGAGAGAGTGCTCGTGCACACGTGTTCAGGCAAAGAAGGGGAAATGTATGTTAGTAGGTTGAGGCTGGGGAATAGAAGGGGCATTCGCGAGCTGTTTGTTGCCCGGGACGGATGTGTGTTTGCACGGCGGTTACCCAGAGTGTGTACCCGGCCATTTTGTCAACGCACAATCAAGTTGTTTGTCTACCGTTTAAAATGCACCCTAGAACTGGTTGTCAGCGAATGTTGATGTGGGCAGTCATTTTGCTAAAGTTCGCGGCAGTTTGGTTGTGATAAATACGCATCACTTTAGTTGTGTAACATCTGTTGGGGCAAAAGACAAATAAAATGGCGTTGTTGCAGAGCCGGTCGTAAGTAAGCAGCTGTATAGATTTTTCTGGACGACATCAGCGAAAGAGGACAGCAACATCGTTCCTTCAAATTTTTCTTACTGCTGTTGCGTTGCGCTGAAGTGGTGACACATGTTTTTTGTGTAACGTCGTTTTTGAAGTGAATCTACACCGTTATCATGCGTTAAGCTTCGCTGCAAGTTGATGGGGCACCTACACTAGGCGCCCGTCACCTGAATTGTTCGGCGAGGCCAGTTATGGCCTTGTTAGTGGTTTTCGCTGCATCAAGGTTTGCTGCGTGGAACTAAGGTAGGACAGACTTTTCCTTTTTTTGTGTAAGATTCCTCCTCACTAGTTTGCTCCGGCGTGAGGAATTTGGTGTTGGCATCACATAAGAAAAATTCTACCTGTTAAATGGTGACCTATTTTTTTTGGTTGTGTTACCGCTATTTTGGCCTTTTAGCTTAGGCATCGCCTGGTAAAATAGAACATGTCACGCGAAACAAGGAACCACTTTGGTGTTCCCTCTTTAGTGAGTTGAAATTTGGAAATACCAACTTTGTAGTACAATTATAGTAAAAAACAACAAAAATTTTAATCTTTTTTATTATTTGTAAGCTGCGTATGAACTAATAGGAAGTGTAACTTATCCACTTTGTAATAATTAATACTTTATTCAAGATTTGTTGAAGGTTTAATGTTATAATGATGAACACCAAGACTCATGCTTGCTTTTGTAAGAGCTGTGTTAGCTTTTATTACCTGGTATAAAGTATAGAACCAATCTTGCTGGAATATAATTTGTACTGCATGTATATCTGTAGGTATTCATTGTTACCTGTAGTTAAGGAGTATAATATAACCTTAATTGAATCAAATGGGCAGCGCAGTGTTTACATTTTTTTCTCCTGTTTCATTTTGAATAATTCTTGCTGTCACAAAAAAAATAATAAGAAAATGTTTTGTTTATAGTCGTCCCTGAATTTGCTGTTTTCTAATATACTTAACTGTGGTGCTTATTGTGGAGGCCTAACGGGTGCAAAAGACACCACAGTAATTAGGGATAGTACCTAAAGTGGACCAGTTTGAGTAGATTCGTAATTTGGACAGAATATTGATAAGATGGTAAAAAAAATTAGCCATAAGAAAATAAAGAAAATGACAGAATGTACCATAAACGGAGCTGACTTTGGACAAGCAGGGTAACTGTGCAACATGAAAAAAAAAACATTTTTTTCATACATGGAAGCTCTGAATAAATAAATTTACTTACACTGAATTTAGAATTATAAATAGCCAAACAACATTTTATTCATATTTACTCACAGTTGACAATTATGAAAAATAAGAACAATATATAAGTGTGCAAAAGACAAAAGCTCATGGTAGCAAATTTCAAACAAGCATCTAGAACTTACTGCGTCGAGGCTTTTTGGGATCTGGAGTGTAACCAAGAAATTCCTCCTCTGAAAAGAAAGAAATATATTAGAAATGGTTTCACAGCTTCTTAAAAGTAATTCATCTTTACAAAATAAAGATTTCGTGCATAAAAACCAGTTAAAAATTATGTATGAAGAATAGTTTTTTTTTCTAACAGTATCACTATTATTATGATACTATATGTGTAATAGTTTTAGTTTGACGGAGATTCCTTTAAAATATATTCTTTGACAAGTAATTTGTTAAAAACATCAAGTCACATTTAAGCTTACTGCTGGAAAATGGTTCGGACCACAACATACACAAGAATACATAAAAAAGCTAAATGTATTCGTGGAAGTGGATATTCATTAAATTTACAGCCACAGTGTCTACCGGTTGGGCCGGAGTAGTCATATATAGACAATTTAGGGTCACGGGAATGGGGAGTAGGTGCTTGATTCGCTGATGACGTCATGAAAAACAGGCTACCACAGTCTTGGATGACTTAATGGTCACTATATTAATTTATAATGATCTTGACCTCAGTTGCAAAAGGTAGAAAAACTTTCCACAGTTTCGAATTATTTAGTATATCTAATTTTTGATTAATGATGCCCAAAATTAATTTATTTGTATATTTTATTTGTGGTATTGGAATGTAAATTGTTTGTATAAATGGAAATCACTATTTTGAATTTTTTATACATGGATTTTTATTCATGGACTCTGCCATATTCTTTCTGTTATATGAATGCCATTTGACTGTATAAATGACGGCAGCAGTATTTAGTTAACCAAAATGTCTTTAAAAATTAATTTCTTTCATTTAAATACTGAAATATACGAGGCCTCATCATTTACGCATTCATTACAGCGATAATTTACATAATATACAATCAATCTACTTGAACAGTACATGTTGTTTCCTTTTAATGCTTAACAACATTAGTGAAATTATCCATCTGGATGGGGTTATCCATTCTATGAATTTTAGGGGTATCCAAGGGAGATACTTTTGAGATAGACAATGTGTATAATTGGGAAATTCGCCAAAGGTTATGGGTTATGTCATCTCAAAAACATTTCAATTATACACATACACACATACACACTTGTTGAATTTTCCAAGGGTTATGTCACTTCGAAAAATTCATATACGAATCTTTAAAGCTATTTTCAGTGCATATTAACAATTGCATCTTCATAACACAAATTAAGAACCAATACAATATCCTAGATACACCCATAGGACGTCCGGGATGTATTTCGGACATCCGGAACATTAAAGGGATATCGTGTGCTGTGTGGATACTGATGTTTTGAGATATTTTCGGAGATGTTTGGTTTAGTCGTAAAATTTTTAGAACAGTTGTTTTACAGTGAATTCGAGGATTACCTAACAATTTGTTACGACACTAGTGCAGTTGTTAGTAGTTGTTACCAAAAATATGCTTTGGTAATGTTTTGGTAATGAAATCTACTTAATTATATACTAAATTATATGTATACACACAGGACTATATATGAACTAAATTATAATCAATCACATGAATTAAAGATTATATAAAATATTTCTACTCACCTTCTTCAGAATCGGATATTAAATTTATAATCTCAGGGACTCTGGTTGTTTCAGATATAAATTCAACATCATCTATGAAAAAATCCACAGTATAATAGTTAGCAAATTTCACATCCACTAAAGTTGCATGTCTATCTAGAATAAGTATCGCTTCTTTAAAAAAGTGCTTTTTGTATTTTTTTAAAAAAATTACCAACAGAAAAATGTCAAACATGAAAGTATGTAGACAATTTTAACGATTATGCAAAAAATATATATAAGTCTTAGTTTAAATAAAATTACAAATTTATTTCAGTGCGCTAATATTTTTAGGTTAAGCTTTTGTCAAAACAGGAGATTTCACACATACGGTACAGTACATTACACGCTTTCATGGAAAGAAACTTAAAATATTTGCATAACTATTAAAATAAAACAAAAAAACAGTTTAACTAATAAGCTTACTTTTCTCAAAGTGGGTGCAATAACTCTAAAAGTTAAAATTGTCTAGGTACATTTGTAAATAGTTAATAATAATACAGTAAGCCTAATTCATTCTAATGCCACCTTCCATCATGGAGGACACACAACAATATAGAAGAGTTAAATTAATAATGAAAACAGTTCATTCGTATTCAATCTGCTTTCCATTGGTCATGTATTTCTTGACATAGCCTACAAATATTTAAAATTATGCATTCATTTTATATAATCATAGAAATTGGAGGAAAAACATTACTAAACATAACACGAACGAACAATATTAGAATAATATCACCTTACTTAACAGTAAAGGTGAACAGAGTCTGAAGAATCTTTGGAAATGTTTCTCACATATTTAATGTGATGAAAAAATCGAAGGGCAACATATTTTTAATACTGAATACGGTACGAACAAATAATAGTGTCCGTATTAAATACTACATGTGTTTAATTAGATATCTCATTTTGTAAAAAATATTAAATTTCTCCTACCTGTAACTATTTACACAGGATGAAACAATATATACAAATTTCAAGTCAGCTTGCAAAGTAGTACATGTGTGCTAAGTTTAGTGGAATTCGTAATAAAATGTTCCTCAGATATTTCATATTATGCTAAAAGTGTAAAAATGTCTGCAGTTTTGAAAATATGAACATAGGATAAACAAAATACAGTAAAGTCATGTCAACTTACTAAGCTAAATTAATAGCCCAAACTCCGGGAGGTGATTTCTCATGAAAAATGAAGTAGACATTATATAGGGCACTTTAAAGAAAAGTTATTATTAAGGGCGGAATAAGCCCTTGAAAATCGAGTTTGAAAATAGTTTTTTGTCAAAATATAAAAAATGGTTAGGAGTTAAATTACGATTCTTTGGGCAGTGTTAAGCATTATTGAGATCTTATACGTTTAATAATTTCAGCTTTCTTACTTTCCAATTTCATAAAAATAATAGGGGTTGCCTCTCTTACATTGCATATAATTACGTTGGCGTTACGTTTTGTCAACATTACATGTTGGCTTTTCTGGCAGTACACCGTGAGGAACAAAAAAGGGCCCCTCTTATCACAAAAGCTTAGAAAGCACCGTTTACCGGAAAAACGGACACAACTGTTCCTTGCCAGGTATGTAGGCAAAATGTGCTACATCCGATAAGAATTGGATTTGTACCATGCTCTCAGGAAAATGAAACCTGTGATGCAATTGTTGAAGCTTGTCACAAAATGAAGTTACACAAGCTTTTTTTTTAAAAAAAAAAAAAAAAAAAAAAAAAAAAAAAAAAAAAAAAAAAAAAAAAAAAAAAAAA
>PNEQ01023799.1:0-10077 GCA_003012365.1 Medauroidea extradentata | reverse complement strand
TCATTTTCTTCTCTCCCTTGCTTACATAATTCCTGCATGTAAGTCTCCTTCGGTGAATTCTTCCCCTTGATGAAGTCATATTTTTACTTGAATTTGTTACATCCTCAATAGTGTTTACTACTCTGTTATCTGGTTTTTGACACATTCTATCACTATTTGTTTGGTTTTCTATCCCCCTTGTTCCATCATCTACTCTGTTACATCTCATGTAATTTCCTCTAATTTTTCATTCACTTGATTTTTCACGCCCTTCAGCACATTCACTCCTGATCGGATACTACCCTTGACTTCTGCTAGTTGTTGTTTGAATTCTGTTTGCAACCTATCAAATTTTTTATTCTTTTCATTTACTTCTAATTGGATACTCCTCTGCGAATTTGTTATTTTTGCCACCTCTGCTAGGATAGCCCTCATCATTGATTCTAATTTTGAATTGTCTGCATTGTCTTTGGGAAAGCCCCTAAGTTCTTGTTCTTCGTCTGACATACTGACTATGCTATATTCTAACATTACACCGAACAACAATGCTTACAAACACAATCTCGTAAACATTTCTTGCCACACTAAAACATTTGCTTACATGGCCCTTGCATTTAATAATTCTAACACTGTTCTTAATAAGATACTTTGTTTATAACTTGCTGTTCAAGGCGTGTTGCTCCCTCGTTATCACGGTCCTCTTTCCCGGGTCGTTGGTTCTTCCATAGACCAGCAGACTGCCTCGTCCTCGGCACCCTCTCACGTCGTCCGCGTCGAGTTGATACCTGGGAACCAGCTGCTCGCCCCACTTGGGCAGCCAATTGCGCCGTTTCACTCTTGTGCAAGTACCTGAGCTCCACTCGTCACAAATGTAGCACACCAGTCCTCCTAGACCAGTGTACTAGCTCGGGGATAACTCAGCCAAAACAGGCAAGGTTATATGCTGGAACATATCTCTTGATCGTTGGTCACGTACTCCAGAATTTATTAGTACTAATTTTGTAGGTTATGTCATACTGTAGACCAAATTTTGAATTTCCACAGTCACCGCCAGAATTTTAAAGAAAAGGTTCGTCCTGAAATAATATACTTTACTATTTTCCACTATTTCTGATTTATTATATTACTGTTTACATCGGCATGAAATACATTATCCCAGTCTTGGCACGGTAGGTCCAGTTCACAGAAAGTTATAAGCAGAAACACAACATCTCTATATCAGGCGTTTAAAATTAGGCAAGAAATTTGCACACGGTGAACACACACGCGGCGAAGAAGAACGAGTAGCCATCCTGGCTCTCTGCACCTAGCAGCCTACATACACTGGTGGAAAAACGAATTTGGTAGCTCTTAAGGTTGTCCGAAAGAAGGTTGAAGAAGAGAGACAGTGATGCTACCCGTGCATGTTAAGTGTTTAACTCCAGAACTTTTACTTCATAAAGTTTTCTTGGGCCGCAGCCCCGCGCACGTCCACTCTGGATCGCGTCACGACTTATTCTGCAACATGGCGGAGGCAAACATTCCAGAATGAAAGGCAAAGGGGCGCCACACGCTGTGCTCTCATTGGCTGGTTCTCGGTGGCGTGACCTTCGTCATTCGTTCCATGATCTAGAACCCTCTAGGTCACAATTATCAACTACGCATTAAATAAACAAACGGCGCCAAAACTCCCGCGGAAAAAACTAGAACATCAAAAGAAAACAAAGCTATTGCCTCCTACCAAGGCCACCTGGCCATAACTATAAACATTACACCCTAACTAGAACATTCAGGAAATATGACTGTGTCTCTACTCTCCCTTTCCAAAACCGAGACCACTGAAAATAATCTTACAAATTTAAAAATATTAGAAAATTACTATCACATTAGACATTAATTCACCAGATAAAATAAAATCCCCTGTCCTGCAACGCTACAACAGTTGTGTGTTTGTAGTTTTTGTGTGGCTGGTTTCACCCTGGTAACCATACTTTTAATGGTTGCTTTAGATCCGAATGCTTTTCGAAGTCCGTATTTGTTTCCTAGACGTCTTATTTTTTCAGAAAGGCCTCGAACATATGGAATAACTAGGGTTCCTGATAATTTTTCTGTTTCTGTGGGCTTAAGTGTTCTGTTAGGTTTCATGTGCTGTTTGATGGTGTTTGTTGGGTAACCATTGGCGGTGAGTTCTTTTTTTATTTGGTTGTGTTCTTGAGCTACGGATTTCTTGTTGGAACAAATAATCTCAGCTCGGTTAGCTAGTGTGCGAATTATGCCAGTTTTTGTGCTTTTAGGACGGTTGGAAGCAAAATGTAGGTATTGGCCTGTATGTGTAGGTTTCCTGTATATCTTTAGTTTCCAGACTGCTGTTTTCCCTGCTAACTAGTACGTCCAGAAAAGGAATGCTGCCATTGGTTTCTTTCTCATAGGTGAACTTTATTGATGGTCTCAACGAGTTTAGAAAGTTCACAAATTCCCGCAGGGTTTCAGGTCCGTGTTGCCAGATAGTAAAAGTGTCGTCTACATAACGAAGCCAGATTATAGGAGGGCTATTGCTTTGGCTAAGTGCTTCCTGCTCGAAGTTCTCCATGAATATGTTCGCCATGAATGGTGAAAGTGAAGAGCCCATTGCCATGCCGTCTGTTTGTTTGTAGAAACTGTCGTTAAACTGGAAATATGTTGTGGTGACACAGAGGGTAGTCATTTCCATGATGGACGGAATTGGAATGGTTGTTCTGTCCTTTAGGTTTGGGTCAGCTTCCAGCTTGGCCTGGACAATGTTGAGAGTTTCAGCCACAGGTACATTTTGGTGAAAAGGCTTTGGACATCAAAACTCACTAGGGTGTCAGTGTTTACTATTTTCAATGTTTTGGCTATGGATATAAAATGATTAAGAGTCTTTGACAAAAGTTGGTGTCTGCCCTGTGATGGGTTCAACAATTTTTAGGATATATTTTAATAGTTTTTGGCAAGGAGCATTGCAACAGCTGATAATCGGGCACAGAGGCATGTCAGGTTTATGGATTTTTGGAAGACCATATATGGGGTGACGTCAGCTCTGATCTTAATTTGTCTGGAAAGTGGTTTTGATGTTTTTTCAAAGTTTGGTACACTTTTCGTTCTATGCTGACAGTGGGGTCTTTTTCAAGGTGTGTGTATTGTTCAGTGGTAACACCTTGAAAAAGACCCCACTGCCAGCATAGAACGAAAATTGTACCAAACTTTGAAAAAACATCAGAGTCACTTTCCAGACAAATTAAGATCAGAGCTGACGCCACACAGCAGTAGATCAAAATATGTGTGGGCATGAGCTAAATATATACGTGTGTTGAAAATTATGTTGTATGGGTGGCATTTGTAATTGCTGGCAGGAGAAGTAGAGATAAATGAGTTGGAACTTAAGTAGACTGTGTAACTTACTGTGATTTGCATAACTTCTTTACAATTTGACAATTTGTAAGTGTAGTAGATATTTGATGCTGTGTATGTAAACATTTTTGGTTCAAAATTGAAACTGACCA
This sequence comes from Medauroidea extradentata, assembly GCA_003012365.1. Classification (NCBI taxonomy): domain Eukaryota; kingdom Metazoa; phylum Arthropoda; class Insecta; order Phasmatodea; family Phasmatidae; genus Medauroidea; species Medauroidea extradentata. The sequence continues at coordinate 6,598 of PNEQ01023799.1, read as the reverse complement.
TTTGCACTGTACATTTTGTTTTGCACACATAGTATTAATAGTGATTGCCCATTAGTAGCTTTCACCCTATTGCCATTCAGCATTTTCCGTTGGGACGTACTATCTGCTTGAATTCAGCGAGTCATTAGCTAGCAGATACCTCGTTCAAAGTTGCTACTGTGATGGAGTTTTCAGTGGAAACGGTTTGATTAAAACATTTCCAAACTTACAGGTCAGAAAGTGTAAGTTGTGCTAATTATGTTAAAGGATATAAAAAAAAAAGTAGCTTATATAATACAAGTGTGACATTCCATAGGATAAGTGAGCTAGCTAAGTTAATTCAAAATCTTGCCGGACCAACTATCTATATACTTAAGAGTAGGCTGTTTTGATACAAAAACTTAAACTGGACTGGTAATATAAGCCAACAAAGGTTTGTGATTGAATAGTTATTCATTGTACATTAACATGACAACATCCAAACATGCGCAAGACTACAAAAAAATCTAAAAATCTGGCTAGTTTCTCCAACAAACACATAATCGTCACTGTCCAGTATGGTGGCAATATCATCAAACATTCTGCTCATCTAAAATACTCTGTTTACACAACTTTTGGACCGGTGTCTTCAAGTGTCCTTGTGTGGTGTGCACTATGGTAACGCTTATAATGCCATCATTGCCAGGATGAAGCCACAGCGAGACCTAAGTCATTTATGTGAAGTGGAGGAGCACCCAGTTCTGTCGCTGTTGAAGAGTGTGCAGATAATCAACACACCACCTTGTTGGATTCGCTTAACTGCCAGCGTTGGCAGTAGCTGAGATGTAGGCTGGTGATATGGGGTTCTGGGATGGCTGTCAGGCACTCCATTGTCAGGAAATGTCATGGAGTCAACACCGACAGATAATTGGGTTGGTGCTCGGGGGGCAGAGTGGAGTTCATGACTGCTTCAACTTGAGTGAGAACAGTCCTGAATTCTTCGTATGTAAGATGCTGTTCACCAACAGCAAATGAGACTTGACACATTTCATGCTAACTCCCAGAGTCCACCAAAATGAGGAGCACTAGGAGGGTTGAAGTGCCAGGTGACATCTTGTGATGCAAACTGAGAACATTCCTGGTGCGAAGGTGAGGAAAGAAAACCATATGGTTCTGATAAATGAATATAGGCACCTGCAAAGTTTATGCCACAGTCACTGTACACGTGGGAACATCTTCCATGCCTTCGGAAGAACTAATTGCAGGCATGCAAGAATGTGGGCGTTTGAGAGATCAAATGCCAGTTATAAATCAACAGCCATGCTGGTGAAACAAACAGGCACATGTGGGCTGTGCTGCATCTTGTGCTTCTAGTGCAACACATTAGTGTAGAAAATGGACCAACATAATCAGCTCTTGTTTTAGCAAAGGGTGGACTTGTAGCTATCAATAGGACGGTCACCCATCACAAAAGAGGACTGCACAGGTTTAGCACTAAAAAAATTTGCAGCACGAGGTTACTATGTGCCTGACAGCCTCCTTGTTGTAAAATCCAGAATCTTGTCCTGAAAATGCCTTGGAGAGTTTGGATCCCAGGATTTTTTCAAGATTTGCCCATGAAAAATCAACAACTCATTGAATTGATGGCATCCAGGGAGTGAAGTAAGATGGGTAATCTTGATAAGCGAAGATGCCTGACCACCCTGAGCACATCTGCAGTGTAAAAAAAAAAAAAGGTATAATTTCTTTAAGGTAACCTTGACGCTCTTATTATTCTTTTAAGTACAGCTGTATTCTGCAAACACTTGCTGCTGAACTTTCAAAAGCCAAAGCTCTACTGCCCTGTTGATAGCTTCAGGCAGCAATGGCCTAGTCCGACAATTATTACTACTTCACTTTTCAATGAAATGCTGAATATAAATAATGGCATGTACCAATTTGGAAAAAGTATTACATATGCTTAGCTGTATTTCCAGGTAACCAGTGCCACAGCTTTTTTTTCCCCACTGTAAACATACTATTACAAGTTTGCAGAATTACTTTTGGGCAAATCTCGGAGCTCTTTGGGATAGAGGTCTTATAATTGGAAATAAAAGAGTTCAATTAGGTTCTTTATTTACTAGCTTACAAAGCTTATAAAAATACACAAAACAGCAATCAACTATGACTTTCACAGCACTCTTATTATGCCCACAACACTACTGCACCACAGAAACGTTACTTAACTTTGACAGTTAAAGAACAAAAATGTTTACCATTAATTAAACGCTACAAATCATACTAAAAGTTCAGTCATACATCCAAATAACAGTCTCTCAAATAGTGACAATGTACGTCCTTAACAGTCCGAAGTAGTGATGAATCGCCATGTGCTGCGCACCACCCCCAGTGTACCATTGTCTTCACTCATGTGGTCTTCAGTGCGACTCCCATCACGCACCTCCCTTTTTGTCCGTCTTCTTGTTTCGTCCAATATTGCTCTGAAGGGATGTGCCTGCAGTCTCACAGTGGACTCTGACATCGCCAATTTGTCTTCACCATTCTCACTTCAAAAGCTTAGCACCTTCTTCTAGCAGGACCAATACCAAACTCTTTTAAGTTGCCAGCGACTGCTCTCGCCGATACAACACCTCCATTGTTCTTCATAGCTCACCACCTTTCTGTAGGACGCCGACACCTTATTCACTGCTGTCGCAAATACAGCACCCCAAGTGTTGTCTGTCCCTTCTGCATTCCGCTAGTGTTACTCGGCCTCAATGCCTGCCATCGCCGCCACGACCCCGCAGTGATGCCACTCCCAAGGCGCTCTTTATCAGCTCCGCTGCACTGACACAACACCCCAAGTGTTGTCTGTCCCTTCTGTATCCTGCTGGTGCTACCCGGCCTCGACGCATGCCATCGCAGCCATGCCGCCGCCTCCTCCAACTCGCCCCTTATAGGTGCTCCTCAGCTCCCGTCGCCGACCCAACATCTCAAGTACCTGTCCTCTCTGCAGCCCGCCATGCCTCCGTCTCCAAGGCGCTGCTTCTCTTTGTCTTCGCCACCAATAGAACGCCCTAAGTGTTTGTCTTCTCCGTGGCCCATCAGTTATCACGATTGTCCGTCGTTGCCCCAGTGGCATCAACCCACACCACACTCTGGTCTCACTTCACACTCACAGAGATCTCTAGAAGACTTCTAAAGACTATCCTGTTTCACAGTTCTGAGACTTTTATACGGCCCGTTTAGTGACGTCACTCGGCAGTGCGACATGATGACCAGAGTTCTAAAAATATATATTACCTCACTCATTCTGTGACGTTTTATCAGTTGTATGCTTTATTTGTATTTTTTGGCACATGTTTTATTATTTTTGATATGAGAGTGATTTATTAACTGAACTGACCTTTTGTTACTAATTGTAGTGTTCTGTGTTTATTAATTTCCATGCAGTATTTCTCAGCTAGCTGTAATACATTTATTTTTCATGTCCCAGTTCAGGCAAGCAAACACTCGCTGTTTCACGTCCTAGGATCTCGCAACACCGCTGTCACCTTGTATTACAAGCCACAGGAAATACTGAACGTGTCTGTAGCCACCTTTCTCACAGTGGCTAAAGCCCTAGTACCGCGCTTCCTTGAGTGTGTGCAAATTGTGCAAGCCTGCACCGTCACTATAATGCTTCATCCTGTGCCACACAGCACCACTGTGCACGGAGTGGCTCCTTTGAGCGCTCTTTGGACATCTATGCACCATCTGTCTGTCGCGTACTGAACTAATTAGTGTACCACAATTACTGTACTGCTTCATTTACCGGCATTCCAAAAGCCTCAACTGAAGAAAGATGACGTGCCTTCGCGCCGCTCCTATTTGTCAGGAGATGTTAGTCTTCGGGACCTAGTTCCCATGATGTTTATTATTTCTATTTCACGTCATGTAGTGTTAGTTTTATGTTAAATATTTGTGTGAATTTTGAGGCATTTCTTACTATATTTTACTTTCTACGTACTTCAAGATGCAAGCCATCTAGTCTACCCTCCGTAGGTAAGTCTTCCCACCCCATCCGCGTGTTATGTCCCTTGTTTATTCACTGAAAATGTTAATTAATTCTCCATTTCCCTTTTATTTGTTTCAGTGGAGTGTTCAACTATACTTCAAGGGCTATCCAATCTCTGTTCAACAGAAGGCCCAATACTTCAACAAATAATTCAACTAAGTTCAACTTAAGTATTATTTCAACATGTCCTTTCTCTGGACATCTACTCGTAGCTACGTTCTATATTTCACCTAAGTTCTACGCCCCTGCATAGACTTCAATTGTGTTACGCTTTATGTTTGGTCATCCAGAATGATTTTATATCTATGATTTAAAATTAATACTAATCATTAATTAATTTATATTTCTTCCATTATGTTTTCATGTTAATCAAACTTAGTATGTTACAAGTACACTCTAGGTAAACATAATATTAAAATGGTTTGCATGGCCTTTTTACCTTTTAAATAATAATGCACACTGCACATTTTGTAATTCTGTATCTTCGTTTCTTTCAATTGCCCATGTTAAAAAAAATAATAAATTGTTATTTCACTCTGCCTTATATTAATATGTATTTAATTAAGAGCTTTTCCTCTGTGAATTAATATTTATTTAGCAATGTTAGCTCTACATGAGCAGTAATAGGCATCAACCTTTATTATATTTTGTGTCTGTCTTCCTTGCCAGCACACATTTCTAAAAATGTGTATATTATAACTATGGTAGCAGATAAAAATGTACTCAATACTTTAAATTTAAATATATAAAAAAGGAAAGACGGAATAATACCTGCCAAGCTTCATGAAGGCAAAGGCGTTATCAAGGAATCCTGGGCTACACTTAGCCTCTGAAACACACATTTAGAATCCCAATGACGTCTCTGTGGTCAAATAATCGAGCTGTCCACCTAATACGTTGCAATATGCCTCCAGCCAGGCTAACTTGCAATAATACTCTAGACTGATGACTCTAGAGGAGTGTGGCCATTTAACTTCTCTGACCACCACAAAGGATCGGAGGATAATTCCGAAAGTAAAGACTTCTTGGGAAGTACAATCTGCTGGATTATCCTCGGAAGCTACGTGCCACCATATTTCCACTGACGTAACATACTGATTTTGGCTGACCCGATAGGCCACAAAGGTAAATGTCTTCCATCTATGATGAGATCCAGCAATCCAACTGAGAACAGCAGTCGATTATGACCATGCCCATGCATTGCTAATCAGTAGAATCTTTTTCAGCATCATTTTCAGATATTTAAGACCTGTGGCAAGAGTGGCTGCCACACACACCTTCAAACGTGGAACATAAAGGGGTCATTACATTTTAAATCAGCACATGCCTTTTGCATCACCATTTTTGATTTTAATGAAAATTAGTATGATATATATATATATATATATATATATATATATATATATATATATATATATATATATATATATATATATATATATAGTAAAAAAAAACTATTAATTTTTTTTTTAAGAAAAATTTTGCACGAACTATAGGCTATATAGTCAACTGCTGCGAAGAACATAGTGGCATTTCAGGGTCACTTTTAAGAAGCCATTACTTTTACCCCTTGCTGCTGCGAAGTTCTTGTCATAGCTCTTTAGAAAGCTGTGAAACTAAATATTTTATTATGTCCAGAGAAAATTTTACCTGAAATTAAAACCAACCCTCGTTTTTAGGGCTGAATAGTACACGAAGAAACTCTGTTTCTGCATCATTTAGCTAGTCATAATATTCCGAAGGAGTGGTAATAACTTATGGTTTTCATGCATAGTAGACAGCAATGAGAGTTACTAGGGAAATAAATAATTAACATGTTATTTAGTCCTCTTTGCAAGATGTAAGCCCCAAATAAACAGTTTTTTTAAAAAAGTTCTCCTTTTGAAGGTTAAAAAGGAATGTGGGTGAAGGGGTAAAAAGTCTTTCCAAAAGTAAGTTAAAACATGTTTTGGTCATAGGTGTAGATGCTGCCCATGCATTATAAGTTTCTACTATCAACTTAAAACACTTTGAAAATTTGAGCTTATGGCCTTGAGGCATGTCTGCACTCAACAAGGGCCCATAATTTGCTCAGTAAAAGATGGCAGAAAGCAAAGCTGTGCTGCAGTAACACCACTGTAAAGAAAATGTTGCTTGGGCAAGAGCTAGAATGTTATTTGGACAAGTGCTAAAATGTTGCTTCGGCAAGAACTAGAATATAACTTGGGGAAGGGTTAGAATGTTGCTTGGGCAAGAGCTAGAATGTAGCTTGGGCAAGAGCTAGAGTGTTGCTTGTGCAAGAGCTAGAATGTTGCTAGGGCAAGAGCTAGAATGTTGCTTGGGCAAGAGCTAGAGTGTTGCTTGTGCAAGAGCTAGAATGTTGCTAGGGCAAGAGCTAGAATGTTGCTTGGGCAAGAGCTAGAATGTTGCTTGGGCAAGAGCTAGAATGTTGCTTGTGCAAGAGCTAGAATGTTGCTTGGGCAAGAGCTAGAATGTTGCTAGTGCAAGAGCTAGAATGTTGCTAGTGCAAGAGCTAGAATGTGGCTTGGCCAAGGACTAGAATGTTGCTTGTGCAAGAGCTAGAATGTTGCTAGGGCAAGAGCTAGAGTGTTGCTTGGGCAAGAG
>PNEQ01023791.1:0-43252 GCA_003012365.1 Medauroidea extradentata | reverse complement strand
ATTGAAGGACTTGCAGCAAGATGGAGGCAGCTCCCGTTTAGTAGATTTTTGGTAAACAGCAGAAAACTGAAAAGGGGTGATATTTAACTTTGACAGGTCCGCAATAATTTACACGAGTTCAGTTGATTAATTGGCATTTGTCCACACACAAACAGTCACAAAATGTTTGCTCATCAATTAAAACAATTAAATAAAGATTGGAGCTGCCTTTCTGTTGCAACAAGCTCTATTATTTTGGAGGTATGTATTTGCAATTACTATATTTATTCCCATCATATTAACATTACATAACATTTCATGCCTAATATTGTATTTTACTCGATGGTATGCTATCATAACCCCTATACATCATTATATTTATATTGCCATAATGAAAAACATGTTGACGTCATAAACATTACATCTGGGCTTCTTCTGCAGCTCTTTCAAGCTTCTAAGTTACCAATATATACCAGCATTACATGATTACATGAAAACATACATTTAACATGATATACTTACATAACCTCAATGTATGATTAAATTCATATTGACAACATAAAAAAGCGTAACAGTATTATAAACACAGTATATTATTTAGTCTTCTTCTGTATCACTTTCATTTTCAACATCTGCTTTCAGTTCATTGTGGAACCACATTTCATTTTCACCAACATATTTACGTGCCAGTTCATTACATCGTTGTATTTTGCACCATTAAGTCCTAATGAATGTTTGTAAAGCTGTTGGGTAGGAAATGTGGATGCTGCACTGTTGGCTTTCATCATCCGTACATTAATGAAAATAGGTGTGTTCACAGAAATACTATACTAAATACAGCTGGACGAACAAATTATATCTTTGTCATACACTAAAAGGCGATATTTTGTGATCGCAAATTTTTCATCCATCGCATTACTGACACATTTCGGTGTTTTTAGAAATGACACCTTAAGAAAGCAAATTTTATAAAAATTATACACACTGCGCTGTTTACGTGTTCCACTTTTACATCGCCTACGCTGTACACTTTTTACATCAATTAGGCCTGCCAAGTACTTATCTTGTCCTCCTTGGTCTCCAATTGCGTTCAAGTTTGTTAACACATTATGTTTGTCAGTCTGGTCGAGTTTGCTGAAGCATTTGCAGTCCTTCCCTGTACTTCGAGCTGGTACAATTTCTTTCCTAGACGATACATCTTTTTGCCCCGTGGCTCTCAGCCGTTTTCGGGTGTTCCTTTTCCATTCTGAAACACGTGGTACTTTTCTTTTTCTATTATTGAGGTTAGAACCTTCCTCACTCTCTGATACATCAGATTCACTTTTCAGCATGTTAGCCACGAATGTAAGAAACACGTTATTTACTGCAGCACCTTGGACATTTATTAAAAAAACAAAACGGATGATGTATCCACGTATTCGCAATGAAGTGTAAATTTATAAAGTTTTTACCTAAGCTATATTGCATTTTATATTTTTTTGATGTGTCTAATTTTGCACCTATATTTTAAACAAGTATGAGAGATCATTCACATATCACAACAGGTAACATAACATACATCTGCAGCCACTACAGCATAACCAAAATATTTGGTAACTATAGCATGCCAAATAGTATGTAATTTGGCTGCAGTACTACTCAGTCAAAAATTAAACATATTACCTTCAAACTCATGAAAATACAGATAAACTTCATACGTTTAGTCATCTATGCATGATTTTAGCACTGGAATTAACACTTAAATACATTATATAAAAAGAGTGGCAGCTCCAGACGTGTTATCTTGAAATGGCACCACGGTTTGGTGCAAAATGGGAATAGCTCCAGGAGATACCTTCCTCTTACACCAAATTACTTTGAAATATTGTGGAGGCAGCTTCTCTGTTCACAGTATCAATGTTTGGAGGTGCCTCACTGTTGCCCCAATATTTTGACATCTTTATACTGCACTTATCTCATTTTCATAAAAATATGGAGCTGCCTCGATCTTGCTGCAAGCCCTTCAATTAAAAAGACGCTAACGGACAAACACAAATTTTACACCCAGCCAGACCTGGGAATCGAACCCAGAATCCCTCGTATCCAAGTCGGTCGCTCAACCAACCGAGCTACGGGGTGTCGGCTCCACTGAGCCAAGCGGTCGGACTCCGCTGGATATGCTGATTGATACCTGACTTGGCAAATTATAAATGCGACAAAGCGTCAATGCTCTTACATTGTTCATCTCTTTCTTTATAAAAATACATCTATCGGTGGAAGATCTGCACACCGCTCAGACATCTAGGCCTACAGCAGAATGCTTCTAACGAAAAGCGACAAACTTACTGTAATTAAATAATTTATATTTGATGCTCAAGGCCATGCTCTCTAGCTTATACTTTTTTAGCTCTATTGATTTTTTACGCCTAAACGAGAGGAGATATCAATAAATCTGCCTGGCAGTTTTGTTTAAAATCGTCATCTCCATGATGCTGATTTTTTCAAGGCAGTAAATACTATGGTTTTAGCTAATTATGTAATTAATGAAAGTCTGGTTAATTGACTATTTTGACGAAGTCGTATAATTTCTCGCTTTTAAGAAATTATAACTATCACGGCAAACAACCATTTTAAACAAAACTGCCAGACAGATTTTTGATATCTGCTTCCATTTAAGTTTAAAAAATTACTACCGTAAAAACAGTAGAAACTAAATAGCATGGCCTTAAGGCGACAGCCTGGCTGGCGCTGGAACTGCATGCAGCCTGCTTGGAGTTACGTTTTTTTCCCAGAGACCGTAAACGTTCATCCGTAATGTATATCTACGAAAAGAAAACACACTTTACATTACTTGTGAATGTGACTTTCAAGACACTGCGCACATTGGAAGCATTAATTTAAAGCCCTTAAACTTAGTTAAAATCGGCTTTTTCACTCGGTTGTTTCTCAAGATGTATGTAACGGATTTGTTGTAAATTGATGTCTAGTACATTGTACTTTGCTACAGTGAGGCGTGTAACAAAATGATAGGGTCACCGCTTAAAGTCCCACAGTAAATACGTTACGGCGGGAACACTGCGCGCGCGTTTACGACTTTGGCCGTAGAGACGATATCACAATACATGTGCCGGCCGACATCGCTCATAGCGCCTCATAGATTTTCGCCTCACACACACAAACATACCCTTCCCCAGGCGACCGCCTTAAGTGAAATTTATGTTTTTAACGATGTGTGTCTGGAGGTGCTTACAGCAAATCACAGAAGCGTGATATTGCAGTAACCATACATACTCTGATCGGCAGTAAAACGACAGTAGTCTCAACCGAAAACAACCAACCAACAACCATGAGGCAGAGGTACAGGTTCGCTCCTGTCATCGAAACAAATTGGTGCAAAAATCTTGTCGTAAAATTCAGGTGCGCCTACTCAAGTGCACATCAGTAGGGCCATGAACTTTCTGCGAAAGGAATTTTTCACCAGTTTGTTTCAATTCCTTACGTGCACATCTGCAGCCAGGTTCATGGTCATTGGCAGCGTGTCTTTGTGAACTGTCGTATCTCATTTGACTGCGCCATTCAGAATAAGGTTACTGCATCACCACACGTATGTGATTTGCGAGTAGAGTTTCAAGGCTCGTGAGAGTTAAAACGTCCAATCACTGACTATGAATCAGAATTACAGATATGCACGTAAGGCACTGCAACAAACTGAGGCAAAATACTTTTCTCGAAAATTTCATAGCCCTACACACCAACACCTAAGCTTCGTGGTTATTGAGCCGAGTGACTTTGTGTATAGATGCTGCTGATTTGATTGTTCCCATTAGAACAATATTACTAGGGACCCTGTTTTTCGCGAAAATAATTTTGCCCCACTTTGTTTCAGTGCCTTGCGTGCACATCTGCAGTTCTGCTTCGTGGTCAGTAATTGGATATTTTAACTGTCGCAAGCCTTGGGATTATATTGGCATGTCACAGATGTGAGGTGTTGCAGGAACGTTATTGTAATAAGCTCAGTAAAATTATAGACATAGATACGCTGCCAATAATCATGAAACAGAACTGCAGATGTACACGTAAAGCGCTAAAACAAACTGTGGGCAAAATTCTTTTCGCGGAAATCAGGCGCCTCTTCTCATTAGGCGTAACACTAAACATTTTCATTCAGAAGTGCATAGTGAGAATAATTAATTTAATTATTATTGTTAATACGTACAAATTTACCGAATGCAACGACAGCCTTTTGGCCTTGGCGTTGTATGCTTCACAATTATAAAAGGGAGAAAGAAGAACAAAAAGTAATTTCATTATCACATACTATCTAGCTGTGATTAATTTTTTTAATCTTAAAAAAATGGCTATAGTTTTTTTTAAATCACCAATTGTTGAACAATAACAAGTTTACCTACGAAACTGTCATTTTTATGGCTAAATTTAGGGGCCCACCTTACTCATACTGTAGGCACGCCTATTTGGCAAAGTCTTAACAAATGTCTTTGCTACAACTAACAAACCGGACGTTTACACGGAGCACGTCGTTTTGCCTAAAATGGTTTTGCCTAAACGTGATTTTATACCATAGTTTAACCTAAAATAGCTTTGCCTAAAGTCATTTTGCCTAAAGTCATTTTGCCTAAAGTCATTTTGCCTCTAGTCGTTTTTCATAAGTCATTTTGCCTAAAATCGTTTTGCCTAAATTCATTTTACCTAAAGTATTTTTGCCTAACGTTGTTTGGCTAGAAGTAGTTTTGCCTCATTCTTCCTACTACCTCGAAGTCATACCGACAAAATCTTTTTGGCTAAAATAATTTCCCCTAACAGTCATTCTTGCCTAAAGTCGTTTTGCCTGAGCTTAGACAAAACGACGTGTAGGCCTACTCGTTTACACAATATCTCTATTCATGTTTTACTGTCCAACGAATTCTAATTTTAAATATTTAGGTCCTAAGTAAGAGTACCCGCCGGTTTCAAAATTCCGCATTTGACGCGTTGGAACAGCGGAGCAATAAAGGTCAAGGTACCACGCTCGACCGGAACCATATCACCCTTATTTACAGCGCGCCAAACTGGCGTGCTAGGTGTTCGTTGTAGTCTTTCTCCTATGGGACTTTAAGCAGTGACATCCTTTAGTTTTGCACTTTACGAATCCAGGGGGTATTTTCGGGGTTTCTGCAGAAAAGAAAACAATTTTTTGCTCTTTTCTGGTGTCCGAAAGCTATGTTTCTAACAAGCGTACTGAATTTTCAAAATTAAAAAATCGTAATTGATCGTGTGAGATATTTTCATAGATGAATGTAATATGAATAAGTTAAACGAGTTCGCTTGTCTCCTCAAAATTCATAGGTCTATGTACCACAATATTACTAACAGGTTGTAGGAGAAGGTGCTCTGTGGATTATAACCTCATGCTTATGTTTTTTTTTGTGGTTTTGGGCAGTATACCTATGGGCGGAAATGACATGCGAGCTCGAATGGAATAGAAATAAACGGTTTTGCATAGATTCCTGCATAAGAAAATTCAGTGTTCGTCAACTTACCGTGCGACTATGCAATGCATATGGTTATAGGTCTGATAATGTAATATCGTAGCACGCACCGTGTCAGAGAATGAGTCCCACACTTACTGTTATTGATATGATTATGGTTGTTTCGAGTTGAGCATGGACTTAAGTCTCCTCGATGGTTATTCAAATCGGAACATTGGCAATGCCGTTTTAAATTGTTTTATGTGACAATGTCTCACTAACACACTAGACGCTGTCAGGCGGAAATCTAACAGTACCTACTCGAATCCGACAGCGCCTCGGTAGCAAAAGAATGCGGCAAGGGGAGTTTTGTAAACACAAAATATAAATGACTGGAGGAGCAACGCAACACGGGTCTGCTTGAAATTCCATTACGTCAAGGAATTAATTGGTACTGTTTAACAAGGGGAAACCGCAGATACAGCAGGAATTGCTCCACCCCTTACGCCATAAGGGGCCAATTAAAAGGCTGGGAAATGTCACAAGAAGTGGGGGTGATAAGAGTGATGGAGACTACCGAGGAAAGACCCGGAGAGTATTTCTGGAGTGGCGACGGGGCCCAGAGATCCTGGTTCAAGACCCACCAGGGACTGAGTGATGACGTGAAATTCACCTACTTCACAACCACGGCGTTCTAAAGACTGCTGAGCATCAATCTGCAAGTTCGGGAAGGAGAGCAATCATGTTATTTATTTCCTGTCTCATCCTATCTATCTAGCCTTCCTTCCATTCGATATTACGCTTCCCTTCCTTCCTAATTGTATTACATTGGTTCTCGAGCCGTGAGCAAGAGAACAATAAAATATAAGTTAGAACAGTACGTAATGAGCGGCGCTAGGATTTTTGAACCAGTCGCCTACGGGTCGTGAAAATATAGGGTCACGCTGTCAGCTTTTATCGACACCTCACCATGGCAGCTCGTCGCGTCGTAGAAGGGAATGTGCACTTGTTACAGCCAACATGCATGACGAATTGACAGCTGAAATTTAAGATTGGTAATCGTTGTAATCAGGAGAGATGCCACTATTTGCAAAAAAAAATGTTTTATAGAGATAAAAATTAAGCTGACCATTACAAGCTGCATTGTTAAAAATCATAATAAATTTAATTCCTCACTTATCCCACTGGGTCAGTTGGCGAAGTCGTAATTCAGATATCGTAGACTGAGCGACGGAGCGCAACGTTAACACGTTGAACTCACATTCGGAAGCACCTGGGTTCGATTTCCGTCTCCGACCATCCTGATTTCGGTTTTACATGATTTTTCGAAATCGTTCCAGGAAAGTGCTAGGAGGTTTCCGTATCGGCAATGGCCGATTACGCTCCCAGTTCCTGTCTTTGTGTAAAGTTGTGTGTAATTCCTAGTGAACTCACTGTCGGCGAGAAGTAAAACCAAGTTAAATAAAAAAATTAAACAGTATCTCATAGTGTTCGAATTTGTAGAACCCGCGTTTGATTCCCTAGCCAGCCATTGTAATTTTTTTTAATTACTCCGTTCCAAGTCCGTGTATATTCCTGATCGCAAATCCCTGAGCAACGTTTCTTGTCGCCATAGCTGTAGGTAAAGTCCTGGTAACCTATCAATATACTTTACTATTATTTGTTTATATTAAGTATGTAGGCCTACTTTAAACCCTGTGTCGAAAGTAAGAAATGATAGACTTCCAGACATAATTCCAAAATGTAGAGCCAACATTTTGTCGCGAAAACATTTTTGCATCAGTTTGTTTCAGTGTCTTACGTGCACATCAACAGCTTTGCTTAGTGGTTATTAGAAACGTGTCTTTGTTCAGGCATGTCTTATTTGATTGCACCAATAAGAAGCAGGAAATTGTGACATCATACGGCTGTGAATTGCCAGTAGAACACAAAGACAAGTGAGAGTTGAATCATCCAATCACTGACCATGAAGCATAGGTGTAGTTGTGCACATAAGGCACTGAGACAAATTGGAGCGAAAATATTTTCGCCATAAAATCCTAGCTCTACCTCTAGTTTACTTCCATTCAAACCTGTGATTTTTTAATTAGTTACGCGTGTGTGGGTAATTCAATTTTCAGAAAATGAAACCTGCGTTTTTAATTAGAAATGTCACTACTCATTACCAAAGGTGTATCATGGTCGTGTACCAAGGCATGTATTAATAAGCTTCGGCTGTACGCTTTGAGCTCGTGGACTGAGTGTTCCTGTACGTCGTTCGGGATAAAGTGAGCAATAAAAATTTAACCTCTGAGAAATATGACCAGCCGTTACTGTATATGATTCAACATTAACTATAGTTTCTTTACTGCTCGTATATTTGGCAGCAAAATTACGCAATATAGTTCCATGAATTTTTCAATTTGAATACAACAATACTAAAACAAAATCAACTGAAACCGACATACTTGTATTTTATGTAAGTAACAAACTTTTTATCAAATTATGTAGGTTCTTACCGACTGCATACTTTATCTTACACACTCCAACATCAACTGACGTGACCAGAGAGGTTAGACATTTCCTGTCGTTACCGTTACGTGCGGAAGATATGAACTGGCTATGAAAATCTAACCTAGCGGGACTTTTTTGAGTGCTCATTTTTTATCCTGAACCGTGTATAACTGTGCCTATCCAAAGAAACATGTGTTGTATAGACCGAGGTGTATTACTGGACAATACGTTCCTTGGCTCTTGTACGCTACAGGCTCGTGACTGTACGTACCCCTACCAGTCTCATGGGTCCACAGACAACTCAGTGTTGTGTATAGTCACTGCTTATCACCGCATGCCTTGGAACATGGCCACGATACACCACTGGTCATTACCGTTGCTTTTGATTATTGTGATAAATGTAATATGTAATAGGTTAATAATAATATTAGATATGCAGGATGTCCCATAAGTCCGGTCTCATAGGAACACTTCGGTCTCATAAGGATTTATATATATATATATATATATATATATATATATATATATATATATATATATATATATATATATATATATAGAATATCCCATAAGTACGGCCTCAAAGGAACACTTCGGTAACGCAAGGAAAGTTAAAAATAGGTGAATGTAATGAAATGTAATTATGAATAACAATATTACTGCTGTATGCCGCTCCATGCCGCCGGTCATGTTACATCGTGTACAAAGCAATGTGAACCGTGGTGGGAATATTAACAGGTGGAACCGTGCGCATGTTCCCCCTCCACTTTCTCTGCTACCTCCCCTCCATTGTGACGTTATGCGAGTTGCAAGGCATATTTACGAAATATTGGCTGATACATCGAGCGTCCAAAAAAACGTTCAAACTAAACTCGTCAGCAATCGAAAACCATCCAGTCAAATTACTTCGAAATTTTGCACCGTATTTGTGAACTGTTGTGGTAATAATGCTATCTGTTAATTTTCATTATGTAAATTATTTTATTTAAAAAAAAATTGTCCTACAATGTACTGTACGTTATTGATTGAAAAATGCAGGGCCAAATATAGTAAGCGAGGAACTTTTTAGTTTGTCGAGATAGATAGGTGATATCAATGGACGAAAGGAAGAGGAAACTCAAAATGTAATTTTCATGCCCCCCTCGAAAAGTTTGGAGATACGCTATAATTTTTACGGCAGGTAGAATACAGAACATTTTAGACGCGCGCGTTCGAGATCGACGAACCGACCACAACTTGTCCCTTTATTTACATACACTGCATTTGCTTTGTTAATTTCAATTCTGAATATCATATGCGTTATAAAATAACCAACAATTAGTAATACTTATTACTATACACCAAATTAAATAAAATTATTACAAAAATTCAATTTTTAAACTATCATCCTCATTTACATATTTTTTTCTTTAATCCTTAGACCTACAATAGCAAAGCACAACAGTAGAAAAAAAGTTAAATGTTATCACATTTTCTACATTACAGTACATAGGAACATAAATCAATATTTCTCTCATACTTCATAACCAAAACTAAACTAGATGTGACTGTGTTGTTTTCTGCAATGAAAAAAAATTTTTTTGCAACTCGGCGGAATAAATGAGTATTCGAATGCACTCCTGTTTTAGATTTGTGTACTTTTGATAATTAATCAAACAGATAGCTTTTCGTACAGTAAGATAGCATGTTATCGAAGCTACTTGAATGCAATAAAAATAAGTTTTCATCATAGGTTTGAATGCCAAAAATGAAAGTTGATTTAAAAACATTCTTACCAGATTTTTTATTGCAAAACTAAAATATAATTTTGGAAATATGTCGGACTAAACAGTTTACATAGTAAATATGCATTATGAAGAATGTTATTATGTAGGCCTACCAGATAAAGCTCTGAATACGATATGATGAAAATGCAGTCATATTGTCAAACGATATAGTTTTTGGAAGGGCTATAATTAGACAGAATTCGAGTTGGGATTGCGTTTGTATAGTATTAAATTCTGTCTAGCTAGCTACCTTTTAATATTCCCGCTAATTTTATGTTAAATGCAATAAGAATATCGTTATAAATAAAATTCTTCATCATGCACGAATTTAAATAAACTTAACATCGCTTCTCCCGAAGAAAATACAGATACGGCAGTTTTTTTCTAATAATCAAGGAAACGAATTTTTCTGGTGTAATTAATTAATCAAAAGGGTTTCTTAGTTAAGGCTGAGACTAAATTCTTCTGAAAGTTGTTTATTCGGATTAACCGTGTGCTATTGTGAGTCAAACTTGCATTTACATCAGTATGTAATTAGCACTGTTTTTAATATGCTCTGTAATACTTATGGTACTACTGTTTAAAAACTAACCCCAAGAATAAATATCATAAAAACATTTAGTAAATACATTTAAGTATATCGGAATTTATGTCTCGAAAACTGTTGTGGAAGCAGATGAATTTTTTTTCGCCAGTATCGGTAATGTAACGAATTAAGATACATGAAACTAACAACAAAAATGCGTTTAATTACAAACTTCCTTAAAATATTTAATTTCTACAGAAATCTAAGTCATGTCATTTATTAAAAAAAAAAAATGCGTGTATACCTATTTAAAACGAAGATTTCCATGTTACATCTACTATTTTATTATCTATTAATCACATGTAAATTATATGCGCGTTTAGTAATACTATCCCACGAGATAGGAACAAAATATGACGACAGTATAAATAGTTATCTCCAACAAAACAGTATTTACATATGTATATTTCACTAATGTAGTACTATTAATTTTACAGTCTCCTTTACGGTTTTTTTCTCGAACAACTTAAGCTATAGCTATGATATTGTAATAAATCACGCTACTTGGAACAAACAGTGTATGTAGGCCTACTTGAAATTATGGTTCATGTGCTTTTTATAATTTTTATTCTCCCAATCATATTTGACAATTTTCACATGATCTGTGTTATGTCTGAGTAACTGAAACGATACGTCAAATATAAGTTCATCGATTAACGAATTTTATTTTAAAGTGTAGCACAGGGGAACTTTATTATTATATTTTTCAGTGAACTGCTCAAATTCGTAATATGGTGAAATAAGCATATGCGCTATTTATTATTGAGATGTGTCTCGACTAGTTGTCATGCATTTGTAAAATATGTACATATGTTCCGATGGGTTGCAATTTATAATAAATTAATAATTTATAAATTTAAGCCTTATGGTGTTGCAATAATGTATTCAGACAGAAAAAAACAGAATATTTTAATGGGGACATTATAACTGTAATTTGATTACTACATAAATGTTCTAAGATAAAGACAGTCAACATTAAAAAATGTATAATTAACAAACTGAAATGAAAAATGTTATGGTATAAAACTGAAATTATTATAGGAAATGTAGTGCAGATAAATCGAGGGAGAAGTTCAGATAGGGTCACTGATCTCGAACGCGCGCGTCTGAATTTTCTTCTGTTTTCTACCTGCCACTAAATTTATAGCGTATCTCGGAACTCTTCGAAGAGGGCATAAAAATTACAGTTAGAGTTTCCTCTTCCGCTGGTACCACCCATCTATCTCGAAAAATCAAAAAGTTTCTCGCTTAATACAATTTTCCTTTCAGTTTTCTGTCAGTAGTTAACACTACATTGTTAAGATATTATTTTTATTATAAAATAATTTACATAAAGAAAACTACCAGATTTATTCTTTGGCAGGACACTTCATTAATACGCAGCAAAAAATGTTCTAGTAATTTGACTGAATCGTTTTCGGTTTATGGAGAGTTAAGTTGAAGAGTTTTTGCGGCCGCGTGGACACAGGCCAGTACACGCGGGGCGGAACATGGTGTAGCCTACTGTCTTGTGGACGCGCGTGACGTCAGGTATCTACTGACTTGTGCTAGATTTCTGTCCCGTGCAACTCGCGTGACGTCATACGTAGCTGCGCTGTAGGGTGCGAGTTTTGGCGGCCGGACGGTTCCACCTGGTAATATTCCCACCACGATGTGAACCATCGCATACGCATGTGTAAAGCCCATTGCGGACATCAGTTTGAACATTTTCCGTTGTAATGGCACATGTTGAACATTACACACTTCAACACACTACATCACTCCTATTAATACATTCCATATTTCATCAATTCCTATTTAACCTATGAGAACGGACATTATGGGACATCCTCCTGTATTTACTTCGGTAACGGCACATCAACGGAAAAGGTACAATTCTTACAACCTTTTCCTTTTGGAAGGAACTGACATGAAGATACAAATTTCGTGTTTTGTAGTATGATATGTGCAACATAATTTTAGTAAATATTGACTCGGTTGATGTACAGTTGCAGCTTCCTAACAACGCAACATTTGTTTTCATACAATATAATTTCCACAGTTCAGGATTGTGACTCTGGACAGTGAAGAATGAAGCGGTGTGGTATGTCACAGTTTCTTTGAATTAAAGAGCAACAACTGAACACTTTTATACAAAGACGTAAACGCAAACGTATGAGCTGCGAATAATGTGAATATCGTTACCTGTGATGCCGTGTACCAGTAAGCATTTTCTAGTTACGTAACTATATTTACTGCATTCAAATTACACGTTTGTACTACTTACTACTGTTCTAAATGAACCATACGAAATAAATAATTAATAGCCTACATGTACAAATTCTAATAAGGTTTGACACTTGTTAGAAACTGTATAACCGCTGCTTATATTTAAATACTTATTCACATGCACAAACTAAAATGAAACTAAATCTAAAATTGCGTTTTTTCTATAAAGTGAAATATTCCTTTCACAAAATATCAGGTAAAATTTTGAGCAAAAAAAATGTTTATACATGTGCTGTTAAAAGTTTACAATAAAATAACATTATTACGAAAGTTATTTATTTATATTTAGTATATGCTAACTATTGAGAGGTTTTTAGTACAACGCTTCCGTGGATTCGTAGTGCGTTAGCTTCGTTTCGTATAGTATTCACAAAGTCTGCGATGTTACACATGCACACACATATATGCAAAAACTTAAATTATTGCATGTTTATATGCGAACATGCTGGAGTAAGTAATACGGAGCTAATGTAGTAAGTTAGTCTTTGCTCCTAATGCTAGTTCCATGCTTAGCTTCAGGGAAAAAATGTAACTACACAACTTAAAAACGTTTAGATTACTATGAAATAATGTTAAATGTTAATAGCAAATATCACGTCTACAGATCGCCTCATCAAATTGTATGGTGCAGCCGAATATCACGAAAGCAAATTTTGCAACCATTTGTTTCAGTGTCTTATGAGCACACCTGCAGCTCTGCTTCAAGGTAATTGGCAGCGTGTTGTTGTACAGAGACGGCATTCATTTGACAGTACCAATCAGAACAAGGTTATTGTGACACCACACATCTGAGATTTTCGGGTAGAACACTGAGGGCCGTATCTATAGACGGCTTTCGAAAGCGCTGTTAGCAGACATTCACCTGGCAGCTTGCCAACTACTCGCATCCTATAAACGACTTTCGGGAGCTTGCCACTGAAAACGCTTCCACGTTCTCTTTAAGTGTAAATATGGCAACATAGCACCATTTTTCTTCCATTGGATAGTACGCAGAATGAATATAGGAACGCACCCTGCAATTTTCTATCGTCTTTTATGACATTTCACGTTTGTTGTTCACATCTGAGATGATGTTATTGTCTTTGGATTTAGGTTAGGTACGTAAAAGCAATATTTTTTGTGGAGATTAAATGCGTTTAAAGTAGTATTTATGAGGGACTTTTTCAGTGAGAATAATATTGTGTTTGCATGGAGAACAGTATAGATTTTACAAATGCTTAAAACCAATGTTTGTATTACTCAATAAAGAAATACATAAAACGGAAAACAACAAAACAACTATGGAATAACCTGTCACACGAGTCACTTCATGAAAGTACGAGAACATTTTAAAATTTTATAGTTTATTTTTACATCTGACATAATTATCGCAAGAAACTAACGAATATATTAAGATCATAAACACGTCACATTAAATGTGTACATACGAAAAACGTTTTCGTTATGTGTTTACCGTCATTTTCGCACAACGCTGTTATTATTTATACGCAAAATTCTCTCTTATTTTCGAAACAACGGCACAAACATTGCAAACATATAAACGAGCAGTAACAATTTTGGTTTGTGAAAAGTCTCACCTTGTAGCAAACCCTCCATGTAATATTGCGTACACTTTAAACGGATCTATGGTATACTTAACAGTAGCTTCTGTTTATTGAAAACTTTAAATACGAAATACCTAAACTCGTTCCAATCAAGAATATCTTTTAAAAATGTAGCATTTTCTTATGTAACGAGAATCGTTTAACAGGTTATTCCAGAAAGGATCCGCCACCATTTTTATAAAGACACAATGAAAACAGCTGAACAGGCTTTCGAATCACCGTTTGACCACAGTCACCTGAAAGTGGATGGCTCTTCACTTCCAGGCAGTCAACCAACCAACGAAAGAGATTTATAGTGTGTGTTTCGGCCGGAACAGACATTCGGTGATTGGATAACAACCGAAATCCGTTTATAGATACGGCCCTAAGACGCGTGAGAGTTAAAACATACAATCACCAAGCATGAAGCAGAGATGTAGATGTGTAAGTAAGGCACTGAAGCAAGTTGTTGCAACATTCATTTCGCGAAAATCGGGGTTCCCTATCTATAGTATGACATCTTGTCTTACCAGCGTTTGTAAGAGTTTCCACTGTATTCCGCATGTTAATAAATGGTTGTGAAAATATTTTGAAGCTTAAGTGATTATTGGTTTGGCCTAGCGCCCGTAGCCTAGCGCGTGGTGCACGTGGTTGGAAACAACTACCAGCATTAGTACAAGTAGTGACAGCCACGATTTTATGACGACAAGATTTTTGCATCAGTTGGTTTCAATGTCTTATGTGCACATATGCACCTCTGCTCCATGGTCAGTGATTGGATGTTTCAACTCTCGCTTGTCTTGTGTTTCTACTGGAAAATCACAGACGTACGACGTCACAATTGCCTTATTCTTATTGGTGCAATCAAATTAGAGACATGCCTGAACAAAGACACGCTGCCAATAACCATGAGACAAAGCTGTCGATGTACACGTAAGGCATTGAAACAAAGTGATACAAAAATTCTTCTCACGAAAAAATCGTGGCTCTGTAATGTAATCTAAAAAACTAAAAAGGAAAGAGAAAACAGGCAAGGTTCAAACACGAAGCATGACAATGGCGATAACGATGCTCACAGACGAGGACAACACAGGTGAACACAACGAGAAAAATGATTGTAAACAAGACAACACAACGAAAATAACATAAGCTAATACTAGACTTCTTTCGACAAGAGTTGTTACTTTGTATTTAACAAGTTATTATCTGTGCTACAAAGAAACTGATGTTTTCAAATCATTGTAAAGAAAAATGTAGTAACACCAAACATATATTTTACATTTTTTTCTGCTTTAAGGCAATATTTGTTTACCGCAAGCTAAATATCCTCAAACAAAATATTTCTTTGCTGTAAAGAAAACGATTTTACTATGCGTAGCCCAGGTATAAGCAGTAATTACATGTTGAATTACATTCGGTGGGGTTACGGCCCTTTCACACGATCAAATTTTGCTTCGATTTTCTATCAAATTTATTTAATTCAATTTATTGAATGCCATGTAATGCCATGCTGACGTCATAAACGCGGCCATATTGTCTTTCAATTTACTGCATGTCTTGAATTGCTTCAAAGATTTTCTTGTCGAATATGGTTGTAATTTTCTTAAATCGAAATATTTAAGAACAGAGAAGATGTATACGCTTATTAAACTGTATTAATAATAAATGTGCGCATTATTTCATTTAAATAATGTAGGTCAAAATAATAAAAAAAATATATTGTTTAAACTAAATATTTTTGTGTTGTGTAGGATTAGTAGATATTAATAAAATAGTTACATTTATATCATGTGCATAATTTGTTTACAAAGTGTGTGATAACTTTTCATATAGTCTCTTCATTTTTATTCATTTAAATTCCTTGAATCATTGTGCTATTCAATAAATCGAATTCAATAAATTTGACTCAATAATTATTTGATCGTCTGGAATGGCCTTTAGTGCCTGTCAAACCTACATTTATACAACAACTAACTTTTTTTGGTTTCCTATAGGATCTTATAGGTTGTTTATTTTTCTGTAATTCTACGTATAAACAATTGTGTCTGTCAACACAAATTATTTTTACATACGAGCCACTGCAAAGTAGTTTTGCAGCGAAGAAAATTATTATTTTAAGAGTAAATTAATGTTATCAAAACATTGTGATAGTATTAAAATAGTTCAAAGCAATTTTTAGAGGCTTTGTTTTACCTGTTTTTAGATAAGCTGTATGTAAAATAAATTTTATATAAACTAAATTAATTAACATACACTAAAACAAAAGTGATCTTTGGGTCAAAGTTACTTTTCAGTGGCTCATATGTAGGGCCACGAACTTTTCGCGAAAATAATTTTGCCTCAGTTTTTTTCAGTGCCTTGCATGCACTTCTTCAGCTCTGCTTTATGGCTATTTGCAGCGCGTTTTAGTGAAGTGACGTCCCTCATTAGACTGCGCCAATCACAATATGGTTATTGCGGAACCACGTGTCTGTGATTTGTTTGTAGAACCTCAAGACATGGCGAGAGTTAAAACACCTGATCGCTGACTACAAAGCAGACCTACATATCAGCGCGTAAGGCACTGAAAGCAACAGGGGCAAAATTCTTATCGTGAAAGTTTGTGGCCCTGCTCATATAACAAAGAAAGAAAGTGTTTTTACTGCGACTCCGAAAACTGAGCAAATAAGTGTTTTAATGGCCAAACACACTCGAAAACATATACATGTAGTTAAGGACCCCTGTTTTTCGCGAAAAGAATTTTGCTTAGGAACCGCTGCTTTTCACGAAAAGAATTTTGCCCCACTTTGTTTCAGTCCCTTACGTGCACATCTGCAGTTCTGCTCCGTGATCAGTGATTGGATATTTTAACTCTCACGAGCCTTGGGATTCTATCGGCAAATCACAGACATGTTGTGTTTTCGGAGCATTATTGTAATTGGCTCAGTCAAATGATAGCCATAAATACGCCGCCGATTACCATGAAACAGAACTGCAGATGTGCACGTAAGGGGCTGAAGCAAACTGAGGCAAAATCCTTTTCGCGAAAATAAGGGGTCCCTAGTTATTGGCAGCTGGACTTTCTGCAGAGACGACTCTCATTTGATTGTGCCAATCACAATACAGTTACTGCGACACCAGACTACAGGTAGAAGAACCCCACCACACTGATAATTTAAGATCCGTAAATGTCGCGGGTTTAACGACCAGCAGGCTGGACTGCACAGTCCTGTGTACACTATGTCCTCAGTTACTTGTACATTGTCTGCTGCTCCAGTGAGTGGACAGTTGTACATGTGACAAGGTAGCGCGGCAGTCAGTGAGTGTTTTCATGCAGATCTGCTATTGGTTCACAGTCCTCAAGAAATAGTTTCTTCACCATTGAGCCAATCGCGAAAGTAATAAACGTGTGTAGGAGTTTGAAATCTAATGTCTTCTCAAATGAATTCGCGAAATTTCCGAGTCTCTAATGATAGAGACAGGACAAATACGCGTGTTCACTGACATGTAGGCTAGCATCCAAGAATATCTGTGTATTCAAGCAGACATCAGCTGTTGATTGACTGCTCTCTGACACAGTGATACCACATGATTGGGTTTGCATTTACTAGATTCTTTATTATCAGCTCAGGCCTTTCCAGGAGGTACCGAGAAAAGCCAAGGACCAATGCCGATTCTGACACGAACTTAGAGATATTTGAAATCTGGTTTGTGCCTAATAGAAAAAGCTAATTTTTCAGGTCCCTACTAATAAGAACAGCCCTATGCATGCAGCAGCCGCTAGATGCAGCGACTGAGATATGGAAACTGGCAGGCGATAAGAGCTAGACTAGCTTGTGTGTCAACAAACGTGTGGCCTTTATGCGCGGGGGCCGCGAACAGCTCGGAAAGCGCGTGCAGTGGTCGTTGATTTCCATGAGACTTAACTTGCACGTTTCACTAATCACGCTGAATTTTCCTTATTTCGTCCTGATTCCGATACCGACAAGGTTTATTTGAAAATAATTCAATAGGGACTCAGCTAATGACATTACATTTCATTAGGCACGTTTTATTGGAAGTATTAAAGCGTAGTTACGAAATAATTAAGTTATTCAAATAATAATCATCCGTTACCATGTAATAACAGTAATGTTTATATTAATAGATATTGCCGATAATTTGTTGCAACCTTAATTTATTAAATGAAAATTGTTAACTTTAACAAAAAAAATGGCACAACCTCTTAAACAGTGACCCTTCTTTTTAATTTCCGGAAAGTGTGAAGTGTAGTCCAGCGCATGCTTCTGTAGGCTACTTCCGTTTTACATTTCCTGCTGGCATTTTTTCCACGACAGCAGTCTGAATAAAAGCCTTTCTTTCAGCCATTCTGTGGTTCCCTGAATTCATGTTTCTGAGCATTATATCTAGGGAAAGAATTAGAGAAGCATAATTTTAAAAAGTGTTTTTTTCGTATGTATACATATGGAACGCGCGTTTAGCAGTATTGCTTAAAGATAATTTCTCCTAACACGCTGCAACAATACTCACGCGAAATCTGTATAGGGCTCTTAACAACATGTAGTCATTGGCAACAAAACAGAGCTACAGTTGTGTACATAAGGCTACGCAACAAGTGGGTGCAAAAACCTTTCCGTGAAAAACACGTGTCCCTATAGATGGTCTATCGACTTAAATATTTCTTTGTATAGGCCTAATCATGTACTGTTAAACCATTAGTTAATTTTCTCCATGTTCTAACAAATCATTTGCAGACAATAAAATTCACTTGGAAATGTACACCTTAGTCGAGTCGTATACTCTTCAGGTGTGTTTCTACACTTGTGCCACTTTCGCATTTGAGAGAGTTCTCTTGCCCGCTTGCAGAGCCATTAAATGTACTGTTATTGACGGAAGTTATTACCTTCCATTTATTTATTGCTGTTGACTTTTATATTCGCCACTCCTGTGCGTGAAGCTTCTTAACATCTCGAGTCAATTAAAATCTGCCTTCGTCCATCCTCTTCTTCAGCACACAATATGACTTGTATGTCACTCGAGGAATTGAAGTTCTTCGTCCACGCACTTAAATGACGCCAAGGCTTCTTATACAGTCTCACAGTCCTACGTCGATATTGTTCATTGTTACAACTGGTCCCAACCAGGCCCACGTGCAATATACGCATTCTTTCCTGATAGAAGACTTTATTGCAAATTGATATGTAAGAAATACAAGCAAGAAAAAATATATAGTACCGGCACATTTAAATCATAAAAGACATACAGTATGATATAATGACGTACATTTTAAAAGCTAGCATAACTGAAAAGAAGACAAAAGAATACGTTTTGAAGTGAGTAACAGAATTGAGCCAATGCCCTTACCGTGCTTGTATACAGGGTGTATCAGAAGTGATGATAAATAATTCACACATGGAAAGTACTGGTCAAAAGACGCTACAAATGTTCAATAAACATGGGTCCGGAAATCAACCGTTGTCGAGTTCTCGTAACAAGTCGAAATGGGAACCAACTCCTAACGCGTTTGGATTCCTAGGTAATTACGCTGGTATCTCAAGGTATGGGTTCACCTATCAGGTTGTTGACGCATGCGTAACTACTCCCCTCGCTCCCTACATGCACTGTGCCGTACAGACAATCAGTTGCGAAAGTAAAGGCACCATGGACGTAGGTTACACTAATGAAGAGTACGCTGACACGCACTTCATGTATGGCAAAGCTAATGGCAGTGCACTTCAGGCTGCACGATTGTATGAAGAAGCTTTTCCTCGCCGCAGGCAGCCCGACAGACGTACATTTACGAGGTTACATCAGCACCTTCGAGAAAGTGGGAGTTTCGCACATCATGTACGAGAAGGTAGACCCAGATCCACAACACCTGATGTTGAGGAAAGGGAGTTAGACATTGTACACGAACGTCCGAGTACTTCAACAAGGAGGATTGCTATCCAGGAGCGTGTGCTGAGTCATATGAGTGTGTGGCGGATTTTACATCGGCAACTACTGTATCCGTATCATCTCCAGCGTGTGCAAGCTCTCAACAATGCAGACTTACCTCCTAGAGAGAATTTATACCAATGGATACAACAACAGTGTACTTTGAACCCCCTGTTTGTAAGCAGTATTCTGTTCACGGATGAAGCTGGGTTTACCCGTGACGGAATTTTCAACTTCCATAACTGTCACATATGGGCCGATGTCAATCCTAATGCGACACACGTGTCACGACATCAGCAACGTTTTTCATTGAACGTCTGGGCCGGACTGCTCGGAGACCACATAATTGGACCACACTTCCTACCACAGAGACTAACCGGAGATCGGTACAGGCAGTTTCTGCATACTGTACTTCCAGATCAGCTTCATGATGATGATATTCCACTGAACCAACGCCTGAACATGTGGTTTATGCATGACGGTGCTCCAGCACATTTTCAATTACGTGTGCGCCGGCTTCTAACTCGACGGTATGGTCAACATCGGATAGGTAGAGGAGGACCTGTGCCATGGCCTCCAAGGTCACCGGATTTAAATCCCATGGATTTCTCTGTGTGGGGTCATGTCAAAAGCCTGGTCTATGCTACTGAGGTCAACTCTCTTGAATAATTACGCTTGCTGATTGAAGCAGCCTTCCAGCATTTACAGAACACACCAGGACTGTCAGAAGATTTCGCAACTCGTTTCAGAGACGAGTTCAATGTTGCATTCAGACGCATGGGCAACATTGTGAACACCTTCTTTAAAGATTAGAAATTCCATGTGTTCTACATACTGATCAAATGCAACAAACAATGTGTTCTATCTCGACAACGGTTGATTTCCGGACCTATGCTTATTGGACATTTGTAGCTTCTTTTGGCCAGTACTTTCAATGTGTGAATTATTGACCATCACTTATGTTACATCCTGTATATTTACACTAGAAATATTCATCTATTACTTTAGAGTATTTTATTTAGGCCTATCTATTTATTTAAGGA
Organism: Medauroidea extradentata; assembly: GCA_003012365.1. Classification (NCBI taxonomy): domain Eukaryota; kingdom Metazoa; phylum Arthropoda; class Insecta; order Phasmatodea; family Phasmatidae; genus Medauroidea; species Medauroidea extradentata. Next base: position 22,174 of record PNEQ01023791.1, on the reverse strand, counting down.
CTTTGTTTGTGGCGAAGTTAAGGCTTTCTCCTTCTCTTACACTTAACCACGTCTAATACAACTAAAAACATACATGTGTGATTAAAAAAAATAAAATTATAGCTACAATAAACACTTATATACAAAAATTATATGTAGCAAAAATTATTCATTAATTTAACTAGATGCACTAAAAAATTTAAACTGCTTTTATATATGAATGAATAACTGTAATATCATCACAGGTAAAAAAAAGATAAATATTTTGTACAGTGAAACTTGAAATACGCCATTAGGTGTTTAAAAATACAGGTATTGCGTATGATATCTAAATATTCGTGTATAACAACATAGCTATAGACTAAACTTGCGGGAGTTTATGTGTACCTGGATAATAGCATTATATAATAAACGAATTGTTGATAAGAACAAAAAGTATAATGCTATGTGATATAAGTAGTATGTATATTCATATATAAACTGGTTAAGTTTAGAGTCAATTAAAGAAACTGCATGTCTAATAACATTTTGATTTTGAGCTAATTTTAAATTCTAAACACAAAAATAAAATAATAAAAGAACACCAATAAAAATAGATACAATAGATAAAGTAGCACCATACCTCTACTTCACGAGATGTTTAGTTCGCGAACAAATGTGTTTTTAAAAAGCGTTTGAAACTGCTTAGGTTTGAGCATGTCTTCAGTTCAGTGGGCAAATCATTCCAAAACCAAGCACCAAACACCGTAAAAGATTGGAGTCTTAGAACTTTATAGTGAATTTTAAGAGAGTTATGAGTCATCGCGGAAACCAAGTTTAAAAATTGTATTGCGGCAAAATTACGAAAACGTCTTGGAGTTAATTTACGAATAATCTTCACAAAAATAATAAATGTGGCCACTTTCTTGTTGCATAAAACTAATTTGCGGCCAAGTTTTCCGAACATTTCTTGTTGTCTTTTTGACTAGTAGGTCTGCATCGTACTAATGAACAAAAAAATTCCTGCAAGCGCCTGGAATGTGTCGCTGTTAAGAAAAATTCACACAATTCTTGCTGTGACGATAATACAATCCCTAATATGTAGGTAAAAAGTCCTACTTCCGCCGAGGAATTGGTTGGCCATATGCGTCGTGCTTTCAGGAACTTGAATCCTGTGATACAGTTGTTTCAAAATAATGCTGCAGAAACTAGTCAAGTAAACAAAAAAAAAAAAAAAAATTTGGCGTTACACAGTAAATTTGTCTACAAATTTGGTTTTGCAGCACTTTTGAAAAAATGGTTTGCTGGTGTTCCGAAGAGAAAGAAGTAGCTTTCAAGGCTGCACAAATGATGAGGACAGTCACTGTCATGTTTTCTTGGACAGCCTGAACCTGAGCGGTAGCTTTATAAATACGCGAGATAAGTAGAACCACTAATTTTTTGGTGAACATAATTTTGCACGGCATTTTTTCAATCCCATACGTGCATTTGTGCGGCTGTGCTTCGTGTTCAATGACTGGATAATTTTAACCCTCATAAGGCGCTTACGGAAACTACTTCGGATCCACTCGATAGCGAGTAAATAGGTCGGAAACATCATGCGATAAAGATGTACTGGCCCTCAAGATCTCAAAATGTTCAACTCGTGGCTGAACGTAGATCTACCTGCTCTAGAGCAGGGTAGATAGCAGCCAGCAGACGATACAAGGGAAAGCGTTCGTAAAACGTAAACCAACAGCATGTGAACATAATAGAAAATATGTTGTAAGACGGTTTGAATGCATGTTCACGGAAAATACGATGTCGGATCGTAGTATTTTTGTTGAACAAGAAGTCTGGAGCAGTTTGTCAAGCAAAAGTGTCGCCAGAGTACGTAATTCAGGTATGGAATAAATTATTATTACTAGTACGCAATTTTAATTCTACAAACGTTTATTATACCAGCACAAAAGGATATCCTGCACAGTTTAAACCTGGTTTAATAACATAGGTCTGCCAGACCGGCGACTGAAATAACCGCTTCTGCAGATTTTGCTATACTTTTTAAAAAGGCCGCCAAGTAAGTAACTACTGTTCGGATTTACGACTGAGTAGATCCAGTCACATGACCAGCACTACCTACCCAGTACGTGTCCGTAAGAACCGATTGTCTTGTGGGTTCTGCCTGCAAATCACAGACGTGTGTTATCGCAGTAACCTTGATCTTATTAGCACAGTCAAATAAATGGTAGCTCTGTACAAAAACTCTCTGTCAATAACCATGAAGTAGGTCTGCAGATGTGCACGTAAAGCCTTGTAACCAGTTAGAGCAAAATTCTTTTCACCGAAGGCCAGTAGCTCTAGAGATGAAGTTTAGAAAGAATGTACAGGAGTCTCGTACACTAACGGCTCCATGAATGTCTTTCTTGGTGAGTTCAGGGGAACTTGGCGGCCAAGGTGCTCTGCAATGTGTCACTGGGAAACTTCCACACCGCCAGTGTGAAATGAGCTGTTTTTAACCTGCCATGGGGCCATGTTATTCATTTATTTGACTTAGTTTTCGGTGGTGTGCTTAAGGCAAGACTGCTTTTACTTCCACTAAACCACACATTTACAACTACATTAAAACATAAAAACAAAATCCCTACAGATAAAAACTGTAAACATTAAATTTTGTTACCATGAGGCTAAAAATCAAAGAAAAAACATTATACGAATAAAAAACAGGTACAAACATATCCACACACACACAAACACAATAACAATACGTTATTTTCGAGTAAATAACTGAGCTAGATGGAGAAAATATTTATAAATAGTGTATTTAAAGGTTACGAGGGATTCTACTTGCGTATGTTGCTGTTTTAAACTGTTCCAGAGGCGGCAGCCGCTGACAGAGAAAGAACTGGAAAGTAAATTGGTTCTGTGTGGAGGAACGTCGAGTTCATCAGTTACGTGGGAATGAGTTTTGTGATTGTGGTAAGAGAATAGTGAGAGAAAACGGGAGGCAAAAAACCGGTGGCTTTGTTCGCAGAGTTTTAAATAACAAGATTAAGGTGTGAAGTTTGCGTCCGGAGCCCAAATTAAGCCAAGATAAATTTTTGTAGTAAGTGGTCAGGTGTTCATTATAGTATATTAAATTATGAATAAAGCGCACATACAAGTTTTGTAGTCTTTGAAATCTAGAGGCAAGTTTAAATGTCAGATCTTTGTAAACTACATCACAGTAGTCGAAGTAGGGGAAGACATGTTCTTACAAGGATTAACTTCAGTGATTGTGGTAAAAAATTTCTTTTAAAATACTTTAACGAATACAAGGTGGCAAGCACTCTTTTACACACAACTGTTGTATGGTCTGACCACGACAGTTTTTCGTTAATGACCACGCCCAAGTTTGTTATTTTACTATTCAGTTGCACTGCCTCGCCACTTACGAAAGTTTAACTAGACTCTATTTATTATCTACTTTACCAAGTAGCTTATCAGATACAATCAGTATGCCCTGAGTACTATGCGGATTAATTAGAAGACCATTTTTAAATGACCACTGCATAACATTTAATTCAGAATTAACATTGTCAACAGAACATTCTAAATTATCCGCCTATGTGAGCTATAGGGCCTAACATATTTGAAAATCGTCTGCATATATAAGATACTGGCAAAATCGCAGAGGAGTGATAACAGAAGTGGCCCGAGAACCGAACCTTTTGGAACGCATGATATTACAGGTCGCCAATCAGAAATATATTTTCCGTGCAATACTCGCTTAGATCTGCGTGACAGATAAGAAGCGAATCAGTTATATTTTCTAGAGTAGTTGCAGTGCTATGTTGGCACCTGAAACTAGACTGAAATTGGTCTAATACATCATGCTTGTTTGAGAATTTAAGGACCTTTTTGGTTGACTATATTTTCCAGTACTTCAGACAGTGCACATTTACAAGTAAAATATTGTAACCTAATATCAGAACATTATCAGTCAGGTAATAAAATTAAGCTGTCAGAAACATTTTAAAGTGGTTTCAAATGTCGTGAACACCTTTGGGAACTAGTAAAATATATGCTAATGAGCAGTTTTTTCGATTTGAAACAAAATAAACCTAGGAGACCTGTCTCATTTTACAAAACATTTCGTAATTTTACAAAAAAATTGGAAACTAGTTTCCAAAAAAATGTCACTACAAACTGTTGTTGTAAAATGAACCAGATATTAGCTGTATATATACAAAACTTGTTTGCAGATTTGCAGAAATGTTTGTATAATAGGCTACAATGAAATTTGTAAAAGTGCAAGTTTTTTGTAAATTTTACGAAACATTTTTGTAGTGTTACAAGAAACTTTTTCGAAAACTGGTTTCCAAAAAAAAAAAAAAAAAAACATTTTTGTAAACGTACAGATATTTTTTACTGTGTGGAGGTAAGATATTAACAAGGCGGAAATCTTGCATAGACTTAGGATCGCCTTTACATTTTCTGCTTTGTTTACCACGTGGTAGGAAAATTCAATATTTTATCTGGTGCAAAATTTATCCACAGACTCAAGGTACCCCGGTTTATGGAACATTAGATTGTGTATTATTTTCAAGACTGTTGTTATTGTTACTGTTCAATCGTATCAATTAAAGTATTAAATAGGTTCGAACCATACATCACATGTTGACAACTACGAATTAGGTTATTCAAATCAATTTTTAACTATGTGGTATTAAAATAGTTGGTTTATTTCAAAGAAATTGTGTTAGCGAAAATTGTCCTGGAAAACTTTGTGAATAGGCCTATGTAACTTATTTTCAGAAAGGTGTCCATGGTTTATATTTAGTGAAGTATGCTACGTTTCTGGACAATCCTATTGTTCCCATCAAACCTAGCACCCTATCAGTTTCTAAAAAGAAGGTTAAATACATAATTATCATTCTTTATGAATAAAGACTGGAAAATTCGCGGGTTCACTGACATGTAGGCTAGCCTCCAAGAATATCTGTGTATTCAAGCAGACAACAACTTTTTCATGGTCTGCTCTCTGGCACAGTGATAACACATGATTGAGACTGCATTTAGTTGAGTCTTCATTATTGACTCACCGCTGTCCAGGATGTGTCAACTTAGTCAAAGACAAATGGCGAAAGTGACACAAATTTACAGATATTTAAAATCTAGCTTGTGCCTAAAAGAAAACGCGAATTTTAAAGGTCCCTATTTATGAACCACTGTTGCGTATAACAGTTCTTTGGACACATGACATTAATATTTAAGTAATGTAACTAATAATGCAATACAACATTTACTGTACGTAGATAGTCCTACAGTGTAATGGGCCTTTCTGGTTCAATTTTTCAACAAACATTGTCGACGTGCATCAAACTTGTAGAACGCAAAAAAAAGTGCCCTCGTAACCAAAGCCACAATTTCGTCACGAAAATATTTTTGTATCACTTTGTTTCAATGTCTTACGTGCACATCGACAGCTGTGCTTCATAACTATTAGCAGCGTGTCTTTGTTCAGACGTACGTCTCATTTGATTGCACCAATAAGAATATAGCAATTGTGACATCATACCCACGTCTATGATTTGTCAGTAGAACCCTAAGACAAGCATTGGCGCCGGAACTAGGAGGGGCTTGGGTACATTCTACCCCCCTGACTTCTGTCAGAGGGTTACAGAGGGGGGCAACTGGAAATTTTTATACTTATCTATTAGGCCTACTTGTTTGACATTTGATTTGACTTATTCATCAAGTCATCGTATTTTCAGAATAAGTGTTTTTGTGTCGTGTATACACAAAAAAGCTTGAGGTTTCTGCTAAAAGACTGAAGACAGACAAGTTGAGATTTTGGTGACTTACGAAAATCTCGTCAGTTCTTCTGACAACCTTGTCCCAAACTCCCGCGGCTCAAATTGTGTCTCCCCGACTCTACGGATAAATTAAATATGACAGGAAATATTATGTATAGGCGAAACAACTAATTTCCTGATGTTACGCCTGAACGAGAGCAGATGTAAAAAATCTGTCTTGCGGTTTTGTTTAAAATCGTCTCCTCCATGTTGGGAGTTTTTTTTCAAGGCAGTAAATACAATGGTATTAGCTAATTATGTAATTAAATAAATTCTTTTTAATCGACATTTTAGTCGATACCGCATAATTTCTTGATTTGAAAAAAATAGCTATCATGGCAAAAACAATTTTTAAAACAAAACTGCCAGACAGATGTTTAATCTGCTCTCGTTTAGTATTTAAAAATAACTATCGCAAAAACAGTACTAACTAAAGAGCGTGACCTTAAGGGGGCGGTCACCTCAGTTTTCAACGTCTTTATTTATTTTTATATTTGCACCAGATATTTTATTTTATATTTTAGACATAAGCTGCGATTAAATCTCCCTCTTAGGAAATTTTTGTATCTCTCATAGTTTTTGCATAATGAGTCGTAAACGTAGAAATTTGCACTTCACGGTTTTAAGTACGCCACTAAAGCCAACTGACATACCAAACCGACAAAATTTACAGTGTATGACAGTGTTGTAGGCTATGATTTGACATATATAAAAACAAAAATAAAATACTTTTGTATTTATTAAAAAATAATGAATTTCAAAATGAAAATTAAAAATAATATCAACAATCGGTTTTAAACATTAAAAAAAATATTTTTTATATGTATCAAATCATAGCCTACAACATTATTATATAGTGTGGATTTTTTCAGTTTGGTATGTCAGTTGGTTTTAATGGCGTACTTAAAACCGTAAAGTCGAAATTTTTACGTTTACGACTCGTTACGCAAAAACTATGAGAGATACAAAAATTTCCTAAGAGGGAGATTTAATCGCAATTTATGTACAAAATAAGAAAAAAAATGTCTGGTACAAATATAAAAATATAAAAAGACGTTGAAAACTGAAGTGAACCGCGCCCTTATGACGCAAAGAAAGCTTACGATTACTCCAATTATTACGTTGTAAGATTTTCGCTGCCCTTGCTATTCTCGGAGCTGAGACAGGCGACGGTAAAAGTGTTGATTTCCAGTTGTTCTGCACTGCTTCAAAATTATATAAACATTGGAATTCTAACACAGTAAGAAATATCTATCCTTTACAACTTGAGATGCCCTAATTTTGATAAGGCCTGGCTAAAACTAATTTAAGAAACGTGTCCCTTACACTTTAAATCTGAATTAGTGAATATTCACCGATTCACGCTGATGGATGGAGCAGTTTCAACAATTTGAATCAGTGAAAACAGTCACGGTTTAATCAGTGAATAATCACTGATTTCCTTTAAGAGTGCCAACAGCTTTCAAGTTATTCAGCGAATATCACAGTTTTTTTAGTTGTTTTTAACTAATAGTTTTCATTTATTAAATCAGTGAAAAATTACTAGAAAATCTGTGGTCATTCACAAATTAACTTGTGAAATGTTGTCACTCTTTATCGGAATCAGTGAATAGTCACCGTTTTCACAGTGATTTCTCACTGATTCAATTTGTTGAAACTGCTCCATCCATCGGCGTGAATCAGTGAATATTCCCAAATTCAGATTTAGAGACTAACAATTACACCACGCCAGTAGCGGTGTTGTATAGATTTATCTCAATTTAAAACCGGAAGAACATAAGAAAGTTTTTAACAGACTTTTATATACATTCTGTATACCGAAAGGTAATACTAAGATAGCTAAATAAATACATTGAGCTGTACCGCACTAAAAATGCACTATATTAGAAGCTTTATTTGTTATTGAAAGAAATAAATTTCTATATTTTCTTGTATAGTTCATCTCAGGTACGAATGCTAAATAAGGGCCGTCGTTGGTGTAATGGCCAGAGCATTCGCCTCCCACTAAGGCGATCTGGGTTAGATTCCCGCGAGGTCGGTCACTGATTTTTTCGCATGTAGGAATCATGCCGCACGATTTGGCTGCTAGTCGGCGGGTTTTTTTGGGTATGGCCCGTTTCCCCCGCGTCTTCATTCCGGTGCTACTCAATACTCACATCGTGTCACCCCTCACCAAAGCTAAATGACCTGGATATTATATGCTGGCCACAATTTCTTCACTCACGAAGGCTAAATAAATTATGAATAGGATCCAAATTTTTGATGAAAATAATTTTGCAACAACTTGTTTCAGTGTCTTATATATTCACACCTGCAGCTCTGCTTCAAGGTTATTGGCAGAGTCTTGTTGTGCAGAGACGTCTTTCATTTGACAGTAACAATCATAACAAGGTTATTATGACACCACACGTCTGTGATTTGCTGGTAGAACACTAAGATGTGTGACAGTTAAAACATACAATCACTAAGCATGAAGCAGAGATGCAGATTAGCACATATGACACTGAAATAAGTTGTTACAAAATTCTTTTCGCGAAAGTCAGGAGTCCCTAATTATGACTATTCCAACTAGGCCATTCAGGCACAAGAAATCATACTGTTCTTACTTTAATGTCCATAAAGTCATTCGCTTGTATTGTCCACTTAATTCAACTTAATTAAGTTTTGATAGTCCTGAGCACATTGTGGGCTACTTATTAATGTTTCTCTCGTTGGTTACAATGCCAGTCAAATATTATGTTTATAATGTCGTATGAGGTGTTTCGGATTAGTTTCATTTAAAAAAAATTGTGTTTCATAATGATCAAATAAATACAAAGTCAAACATTTTACGTCCCTGAAAGTGGCAAACCTTAATACATTCATACGAAATGAACAACATAAATACACAATAACCTTACTCCTATAATAGTGTTAGATTTGTAAGGGTTTTGTCCCAGCTATAAATTCAAGCAGCACATGGACATACGATACGTATGCACTTTATCAGACTAGCGAACCGACATCTTAGCATAGCAATTTAGGCGCCGGTCTGTGTTGCGTGGGGGTCCTTACTTCAAATACCGGTTCGGGATTGGATGATTTCATGTCATTTCACCACATCGCCCTCATTGGCTCACAAGATCTCACTGTTACAAGGACCGCAAAATTATTATCACGACCTACAATATTAGTGAATAAATTAAATCACAGGATGGAGTTTCAGCTTAAAAGTAAAAAATACCTAAGTATTATTATTAATTTTCTTACCATCGGCTGCTGCCATTAGTAATATCTGCAATGAAATTATAATAAAAATTATTTTTTAATGTATGAGTTTGGACCCATATTATATCAGCCTGCTCTAGTACGAATTTCTGTTATTTTAATGTTACGTAATTCAAAGAAATACATTGAGTGCTCTTAAATATTATCTCTTCAATAACACTAAAAACCTTAGCCTCGCGCAGGTTTAATGTGCGTGTTATGTGGACAGTAGGAAAATAATATTATTGAAATACAAATACACAACACTAAACGAAAGATTATAACTAAATCTTGAAGATTTGAAAGCGCCGATAAAATCTAATTGCTACGTTAAAATTCTAGTCAGCTGCACCGGTCATCTCAACTGGTCAGTCACATGTATTTTAGCAGAAACTTCAACAAGTTTTTTGTGCATACATGACAAAGAAACGCACTGATTCTGCGATTATTTAATGAATAAATAAAATTAAACGTTTAACGAGTAGGCCTAGATAAGTATAAAAAACTTCCCGTTGCTCCTTTTGCACCTCCCTGACAGAAGTGAGGGGGTAGAATGTACCTATGCCCCCCCCCCCTTAGTTCCGGCACCCCTATATATATGTGTGTATATATATATATATATATATATATATATATATATATATTAAATTTTGTAGAACTTGGTTTAGCTGTCGTGAGTGGTGTGGCATCACGGTAGCTGGCTTGTTTACTGCCGTATTTTTCACTACATTAATGTTGAACTTAATATTTAAAGTAACGTTTCATTTCTTAGGGCCACGAGCTTATTGCAAAAATAATTTTGCCCCAGTTTGTTTCAGAGTTTTACGTGCACATCTGCAGCTATGCTTCATGTTTATTAGCAACGTTTCTTTGTGAAGTGGCGTCTCTCATCAGACTGCGCCAGTCACATTATGGCTAACTGCAATACCACGAGTCTGTAATTTTTGGGTAGATTCCCAAGACACGTGATATAGTTTAAATATCAAATCACTGACTATGAAACAGAGCTGCAGATGTGCACGTAAGGCACTGAAACTATCTGGGACAAAATTCTTTTCGAGAAAATTGCGTTGTTATATCCATTGTGTATACGGCCTTTCATCCACTTGCTTTTGTTGTCCGTTAGCAAATTTGTGTGTCATTTGCCAAAATGATACATTTGCGATCATATTAAACTACATTTAACAAACATGTCTTAGGTTAAGCGATCGCGCGTGCATTATTTCGGTGAAGTGTAAAATAGTTGTCATAAAACAGTGTGTGTAAAAATGCTATTGGATCCGGTAAAAAAGTACGTATTGTAGGCTATGAAATAATTTGATCAGATAGGCCTACTGTTTCTTAAAATATTTCGAACTACGAAGCTTTGTCAAATATGAATTGTTACTTTTTAAAACTTTCTTGTTTCACGTCAATTTTATCATGTTTTATTTTAACGTGTTATATTTTGGCCTAATTAGCAGAGAATGTATTCATAGCACCAATACGCACAGCGTACGCGTAGTGCATCGCGTTTCATTCTTTCGGGGAGCAAAAAAATATTGTGTCTTTATAGATGTTTGGGTGTTATTTCCGTACATGCAAGACTTCAAAAAATATTATGTTACATAATTTATGTACAGGCCTATGGTCTCGTAAGTGAAACGAAGAGCATTATCACGAAATACGTTAAACTAAATGAACCCACCTCTGCTTTCACGAATAAAATAAGCAGAGTCCCACCAGTATAACTGTTAGCCGTAAGTAACACAAGATGAGTAGCGATGGCAATATAACGATATTCTATAGATACTGAAAAAGTAAAACGTGTAATTGCATTGGTCTTACGAATTATCATTTGGAGGGGAAATTATTGAAATGTGAACTATAGCCGTAGAAATAATTCTTAAATAAATTGTTAACTCGTAAAGATTACACTAGTCTATATGTTTGTAAACAATTAATTTAGTTGAAATACGGAACAAATTGTTAATAATAAACAAATAAGACCTTTGCACTACTAGCTTGAAAGTTTCGCTGCTTACAGTATTAATATTAATAACATACTGTAAATTGTTTTGCATTTATTTCTGCTAATGTCATACGGAATTCGATGTGCAAAGATGTTTCAAAGAGCTTCTAATTTTCGCATAAACTATTTTATTCTGTCTGAAGTTTGTATTTTCTCGGTCCCCATCTTGTCTTGACTATCGAAAGTCAACTACCTCGATACGCCGGACTTGTTGCTTCATAATGAAGTTAATTTCCATGTAGGCTGTGTAGGTTCAACAAAGTACTGCGCCCTGCTGAATTTAATGTAACACGTGAATCTCTATCTTTTCTACCGCCACTCCTCTGAGATATGAATGGTATGGCTGACGCATGGACGGCGTTGCAACGTGTCACGCGATTTATTTTTTACCCGAAACCGCTTAACTTATTTACATTATGTTTATCTACGAAAATAGCACACACTTGAAATTATACTTCTACGTTTTAAAAATTCAGCACGCTTGTTATAAACATGAATTTCGGGCCTCTCAAAATGGCTAAAAACGGTGTTTTTAGACTGTTGTTAATTCGGAAAATATTACCTGAATTCGTAAAGTGCAAAGTGAGAGGCATACGTTGGTCTTTTCTTCATACTATTCAAAATTAAAATGTTGTGGACACCGCTTAAAGTTCCGTAGGAAATAAACTACACGGAAAACCTTGCACGCCAGTTTGGCGCGCTGCGAATAGAGGCGATATGCTTCTCTTCAAGCGTGTGACACTGGCTCTTATCGCTACGCTGTTCCCACGCGTCAAAAATAGAAATTCGACACCGGCGAAGACTCCTCTTAAGAGTGCGGGTATGATTCAGTGCTAAAAACATCAGTTTAGAATTCTATGTTTCTCGAAGCAAATTTGCAAAAAAAAAAAAAAAATAGCAATCCTAGATGATAGTTTTTTGCCTACTTTCTGAGCAAAAATTTTTCTCGATTAACGTATCTGAATAGCAATCTCTGACGCCAAAATCTCGTACATTTAATTGCGACGCAAGAGATCATGCTTAACAAATGCATCATTCTGGATAAATGTTTGCTGATAAAGTTGGCAAATATAGTTATTAATGATTGCTGTCTGTAGTTTTTATGTAGTGACTTTCAATAAGTGTATATCTCAGTTGAAGAATTCAGTGTTTATTTATCGTGAAAATTCATCTTTTATACCTGTACGACATAATATTAATTCTCTAGACATTACTAGTGAGTACGTTATCCTTATAAGAAAAAAATTATAAGCACACTAGTCTGAACGGCATGACAAAAATGTGCATGTTAAGGCAGCATACCGTACAGTATACCCAACGAACAGTAACATACGTGCTAATATTGAAATAGATGTCACGGGTTACTTGTTAAAATTTATATTAAAAAACATAAAAATTACAATTTTTTTATGTTGCTGAAAGTGAAAGATTTTATTTCTAAAACTATCATCTTTGACGCACCGCAAACAAAATCAAATTAATGTCGGTTGGTGAATATTTTGCCTTTTTAGCTTAATTTTCGAAGGAAAAGGAGGCTATGAGATCACCTTTCTGTCTGTGTGCCTATGTATGAGTCTGTGTGTGTATATATGTAGGCTATGTAGGCCTATGTGCGTGTTTGTCCCTAAAAACTTTTGAACCAGTGGACCAAATTTCCTCAGACTTTGTACACATATAGTACTTAGCAACACACATCGAGGGTGTTGAACTACAACCTCATATGTCGAAACAATGCATTTCCCGCATACAGCAAACTTGTTTATCACTGCTGTACCTATATATGATTAATATGTGTGTTATATAATTTAAAATTTATGTTCTTGTACGGTAAAGATGCCTGAAGAGTTATTACGAGATATACTGTGATTACTATGTTTTTAAAGTGATTTTGCCGGTCTTGACATACGAGGTGGCAGTTCAACACCATCGATATAGTACTTAACAACCTGACTTGGCTTTTATATGCATCATTTACGCCCTTTTTATATTTTCAGAATGGCGGCCATCTTAACATTTTTAGATCAAGCAAGGTATCTAAGGTACCATAATTTATAATTTCATTAAACTTTGTGCACATATACTACATACAAAGCTGACTTGTCTTTATGTACTTCGTTCATCCTGTGTTCTTATTTTAAAAATGGCGGCCATTTATTTAGCATAGTATCACATATCTTAGGAAATATTTTTCAGAATTTCATCAACTTTGGTATACGAATACTGCATACAAAGCCGACTTGACTTTTGTGTATTTCGTTTATCATGTTTTCATATTTTCAAAATAACGGTCATTTTTATGTTACGTATTAACATAGTATAACGTATATTAAGAAGTATTTTTCAGAATTTCATTGTACTTGGTACACAAATAGGCCTACTGCATTCAAATCTCACTTGACTTTTGTGTATTTAGTTAATCCTGTGTTAATATTTTAAAAATGGCGGAGTACTTTATATTTTTAGCGTAGTAATAAATACCTTAGGATATATTTTTTCCGAAAATCGTCAAACATTGTACGCATATAGGCATACAGAATGATTCGACTTTTGGGTATTTCGATCATTTTTAGGTTCATAATTTCAAAGTGGTAGATATTTTTATATTTTTTTGTATAAATTTGACATATCTGATAATATATTATCAGGCATTTCATCAAACTTGATACACATAGACCTACAACATACAAAGCTGAATTGACTTTTGTATTCCACGTTCGTCCTTTTGTAATGTTTTGAAAACGGAGGCTGCTTTTTATCTTTATGATAGAAATATATCTCAAAAAAATTTCCCTCCAATTTTGTCAAACTGGGTACTCGTATATTACTGAGTAAGCGGACTTATTTTTTAGTATTTCATTTATCATATGTCTAAAGCAATATTATGTTTTAATTTTCCTAAATTGCGCTAGTGATTTTAACTTTCAGAGTTAATTTGCACCCTCTTTAAGAAAAGTAGGCTTATCAGTTATACTTAGGAACCTCTGTTTTTCGCGAAAATAATTTTGCCGCGCTTCGTTTCCGTGCCTTACGTGCACATCTGCAGCTCTGCTCCGTGGTCAGTGATTGGGTATTTTAACTCTCACGAGCCTTGCGGAAAATTACAGACGTGTGTTGTTGCAGGAACGTTATTGTAATTAGCTCTGTCATATGATTTAAGTCGCTTTACAAAGACACGCTGCCAATAACCACGAAGCAGAATTGCAGATATGCGCGTAAGGCACTGAAACAAAGTGAGGCAAAAATTATTTTCGCGAAAAACAGGGGTCGCTATAGTTAGGCTGGCAACGTCTTGTTTTAGGCCTATAGCAAATTGTGACATTCTTTCTTAATTTCAGCGATACGATACCTAGTTAATAGCAACGCGAACTGGCAATTCATTGTGATGTCGTGGTAACAAGTGCAGATCACGTTCTAGGACGCGACGAACTGCCATTAGGAAGTGTCAAGTTGCGCCATAAGCTTTAACAGTAGTCTCCCCCTGCTTATCTAATGGCCCTTAGAAGACTGGTTCAAAAATCGAAGCGCGACTCGTAATCCGACTCCGCCCGCTCTGGGATAGACCTACGTCTGAAACTATAGAGTGTCATGTATATGTCGCATAAAACTATTAAAAACAATTTGGCTAATGTGACGATTTGAACTAGTACTTGAACTGCCTTAAGGCTCGGTTTCAGTCGCCATTTTGAATTTTATTATTTTTCACTTTTTTTTGGAATTCTGAGAAGAAAATTGTTAAATATGCGACTATACCTCAAATTCTATTTACATTTCTTTACAGTACAGGCCTTGCGATTTAGCCGTTAACTTATAATAACGCCGCAATTTGTCGGGTAAATTATAAATATAAAAAAATTTGCCATACAAATTTCGGCGTAATTATAAGTTAACAGCCAAATCGCAAAGCCTGTACTGTAGCGAAATGTAAATATAAATTGAGGTATAATCGCGTATTTAACATTTTTCTTTTTAGAATTCCAGAAAAGCGAAAAATAAAAAAATTCAATATGGCGACTGAAACCGAGCCTTAAGGCATGGTCTTCTTTAGTAGAAGGCCGGAGTCTTGAATGTGGCAACGCTGCATCGGAGGCCTGCTGCCGGTCGCTCATTGGCTGCCCTAGTCAGTGTAGACGTGTACACGCCACTAAAGCTGCATCTATGCACGTTGCAGAGACTAGGGTGGCCAAGGTGTGACAAGCAGCAGGCCCCCGGTACAGTGTTGCCACATTCAAGACTCCGGCCTTCTACTAAAGACGGCTATGCTTAAGGGTGTTCAAGTGGAGAGAAATAATAATTTTATATTTGAATGAAACAATGTTACATTTGTATACGTTACTTGGGAGTTCATTTTCCGCTTACAAAAAGAATTTAGCTCAGCCAGTTTTCCCATAATGGCATTTGGAAGTCAAAATTTGCATTTTTTTTTTTTTTGTTCGTACACCCCCCGAAAACCAATCAGCCTAATGATACGAAAAAATTTGCAGTAAAATTACAGATCACGGGCTAGTGGTTTAAGCATATAAAATTCCAATGCAAACTAATTTTGTAAATAAAAAAATCCTAAAAGTACCAAAAAAATTTAAATTTCAGAAATTAAAAAAAAAATAAACACATTGTTTTAGTGGGTTTTTATATGCTTAAATCCCTAGTCCGGGAGATGTACTTTCACTGTGCATCATTTTGTTTCATTGTGTTGATTAGTTTTCGGAGGGCACATGAACTAAAAACATGCTAATTTTGACCTTGAAATTCCATTATGGGAAAACTGGCTGAGTTAAAATTTATTCTAAAAGGGAAATGTACTCCCAAGTAAGGTCTACAAAACTAACACTATTTTATGCAAATATAAAATTATGATTTTTTTTCTCTACTTGAACACCCTTAAGTAATCCGCCTACCACGCGCTTCAAGTGCGTTGCAGTGTGTTTGTAAATACTTATTTTACGAAACTATTCCACATGTGCCCATTGTGCCGATGTACGTAAATAAATCGCACTTCAAACAAGAACAGGACGTCCTAACATTATGCTCATTGAAAACACTGTTTCTAAGGGTCGATTGCACAGTCATATTGAGTAAAGTCTAAGGGCTCTCTGAGCGAAGTTTGAGAAATTTTCACTTGCAGAAACGAAAAGTGAGCGAAATCAAAGGAAAAACTGAGAAATTCTTAAGGTTCTTCTCAGAACTTCCTTAAAATTTTCTCAAGCTGCAAATCAATCATGGCAGCCGTAAATAGAGGTTTAAATGCCACATGGGGGATTATGATATTCTTATTTTGAATTTATTGGTAACATATTAGAATAGGACCATAACTCTGATGTAAAGGAAATGGCGCACTGGTATCGACATCACAATTTATATTCGTCGTACATTTTTACACGAAAGCGAAGTCGTGATTTAATGGCACTTTTGTTTTCAAGCAAAATGATTAAGCTACCATTTTATAAACAAAATCAACACTTGCATATCTTCAACATTATAGTACGCGAAACACTAAATACAAATTATCAAATACCTGTCATATAGACCTAAGTTTTGCTCGTTATAAATTGAAAATTATGTAGGCTACATTTTAGCTACATTAACAAGTCGATGCAAGAAGAAAAACTATTTTTTCCTGCTAATATTGTGATAACACTTCACCTCAACTGAGGTATCTCAATTTTCTGACTGTGCAATGCTGACGAAAAATTCTCAGATTTTACTCCAGTTTTTCTAAGTTTCACCTTTACAGCAAGATTTTCCTCTCGTGGCAATCGACACGGTCCCTCCAACACAGCTAAAATCGGCCTTATCAGACTGTCGTACTTTCAGAATGTACTAACACAATGTATGCAAAAACTCATAAACGTGCACTGATTTCGCTATAGACTTTCCATCAATACAATTATAGGGTCACCGGTTGAAGTAGGCCTACTATAGTAAAACTGTATCAGCGGGGATCTCGCACGCTAGTTTAGCGCTTGGCCTGTGGTGATGCGGCATTTGATGCGCGCTTTAAGACCACTCTTATATCTCTCTCACTTCCGAGCGCTGACCGTGATTGCTCCAACACGTTCTTTTGTTTTTTACGGTCGAGTATCCGCTTGTCGAAGATTACTGTCTCTCTCTAACGTCATTGGAGTGCACTTCCATGTCGCCACGTTGCCAGACATCGTACAGGAAACACGACCAAGGTCACGAGTCTCTGCTTACGAAAGCCAACGCACCTGTCATTGTACTATGCAGGGGCTAGACACTGGGTGGGGATAAACAAAACGCTTAGTTCATTTCTGATACGTTATTGTTTTATTGCCTGGTCCAGTATCGGCAATACAATAAGAAGGGACCCCAATTTTTGGTGAAAAGATTTCTGCAGCGGTTTGTTTCAGTGCCTCGTGTGCACAGCGGCAGCTATGCTTCATTGTTATTGGCAGTGTGTCTTTGTGGAAATACGTTTCTCATCTGACTGCACCAATCAGAATAAGGTTACTGCGATATCACACGTTCGTTATTTGTAGTAAAGCGTTAAGACACGAAACAGTTAAAAACCACCAATCACTGACCATGAAGTAGAGCTGCAGATGTGTACATGAGACACTGAAACCAACCGTTGCAGATCTTATATTTTACCAAAAATTGGGGTCCCTAGTAATAAGTGCTAATTAGAGCCAAGATTTCATGCAACAATTGGTTTCAGTGCCTTACGTGCACTTCTGCAGCTCTGCTTCGTGGTCAGTGATTGGATGTTTTAACTCTCAATTGCCATGGCGTTATACTGTCAAATCACAGAGGTATGATGTCATAATCGTCTTATTCTGATTGGTGCAGTCAAATGAGAGACGTGTCTGAACAAAGACGCGCTGCCAACAACCATGAAGCAAAACAATCGATGTGCACGTAAGACATTTTCGCGACAAAATCGTGGCTCTACTAATAATTATGTGTATTGCAAGAAACAATTTGCCGTTGTGTTATGATTGTATTATACCTTTATTATAAATTAAAATGTAACGAAAGCTCAATAATAGGCTACACTTAGGCCTACATAAAATATTTAACAAAAGAACCTACTTCTTTGACGGCGTCATGTTGCAAGTATTTGCACTGTCCAACTTGTGTAACGACGGTTGTTATGATACGAGAAAATGTCTTAAATTAAATAGAACACTTTTTCTTAAAGTTTTTATATTAACACAAAAAACGTCTGAAAATGTTGCGTTTTTTAGTTGTGAAAATAACCATGAATAAACGTGTTTCATGTGTTTTAAACCTACCTTTTTGAATTGTATTTTGATGTTTGTGTGTATGTGTGTATGCGGGAACGATAACACCAACCTGTCAAACGTACAGTACATATTTGTGTTTAGACGTTGTCAGACATGAACTGGGCAAAAAAATTTGTGTTACGTTTATAACCGTGAACGTCTTCTCTAGTATATCTTTTGATTATGCTCGTTGGTGTTTTGCGGTCCAGCCTGAGACTTGAGGTGTTAAGAGGTTTACACAATTAAAAACTTAAGCATTAGGCCTTAAACAGTAGGCCTTAGAATGTTTTCCACAACATTGATTTGAACCTAAGCGTACACTAATGAATTATTATTGCTTACTTCATAAGTTCGGCAAGTGAAATCGAAAGATTAACCAATCAATGTACGGGTCGGTATTCCCATGATGTCATTCGTATTTCACTCGATAATAGTCGTCTTGTTTTAACCTGTAAAATGCACACAAGACGGGGTATTTCTTTTTTAAGAAAATAAAAGTAATTTGTTAAGTAATCGAAGTTTTTAATTGTAAATACTAGAAGAACCTTGTCAGTAACCCCGCTATCGTGCACGCTCATTTTTGCGACTCTACTACTTACTTCTTAAGTCTACTTCTTAATTCTTAATTTTAAGAGTGAGAAATAGTCAACATTTTTAATTTTTGTATTTTGTGTCATAACTTTTCTTTTGGGTAAATTTATGGAAAGTTAACCTAACTGCCGAATAGAATACATATTGACAGAATTTTAGACATTGAAACAAATTGATGTAAAAACCTTTTCGCCAAAAATAGTGGCTCCAGTTATAACACAAATTACAAAAAATTCAAGATGTTGACTATCTCTCACTCTTAAGGAGAAAGTCTCCTTAAACTCGTGTTTGTAATTAAATTTATCCATAGCAAAAATGCTGTTAATTCTTAAAAGGAAAGCTAAGTTGGAAAAAGAAAATGTGTTAACAGTTATTTTAAGATAATATTTGTTGACATACTGTATATCGTTACCGTTTTGATATGTGTAATTGTAATAGGAGTTAAACTAATTATTAACTGATTTCAGGCTAGTAAATACAGATAACTGTTAGCTCATATAAGCTTAAAAAATTCCTGTTATTAATGCATTTGTTACTATTCACTATGCATTATAAAGTCGTGTCATATAAGTTACTGACAAGTACACAAACATAAAAGTTATAAAACCAGGATATTTACTCCTAAACTTTACGTCGCGTGAACACAACGGATGTTGTAACTGTCTGCCAGTGAGTTTTCTCAGAGTGCTACATTACCTAATTTCACAAATTTACTCGTTATCTGCTATGTTGTGCGTCGGTACAAACTTTGCTGGTTAAGGACATTGGTGCATATGAAACAGAAAATTGTTAAACTGCACACGGTGGCATTTAGAGTGGTCGCTGTGGTTATCTGCATTAACTCTAGTGTCCTGACAACAAAATTGTTATAGTTGCAACTGTATTTATGAGGCGTTTGTCGGGACTTTAAATAACAAATCATCGTTTCAGTCTAGGTAAATACTGATTGGTCAAATCAGAAATATAAACACTTCAAGTCATTGAGTAAAGATTTTTTTATTTTCTTCCTCACTGGTTATATAACATAAAACAAGTGTTCTGAAGCGACCGTTCTAAAAGTTCGCATGAAATTTTAAAGACCTAACAAATGCCTCATGAATTTTGTTGGAACTGCCAATTTTGTTGTCAGGACTCGTAACTTTATGCAGGTAACCACAATGACCACTAATAAAGGTAAAGTGACGCTATTTGTATCAAAAGGAGCTATCTCCACTGTGCTAAAATGTACAGTAGCAGTAATTTTTATCTAATGCCTTTCTACCCACACTATCGTGATGGGTTTTGTCTTACTTATTCGACAAAAATGATATGTAGGCTATGTGAGTATCCAAGGAAACCAAACATAGCCTATGATTAATGTTTTATTAGTTACTTTAACTTTAATTTCGGATTGTGTCTCAATTTCGGTAATAAATGAGGATTGTTCCTTTTGATACCAATATCCTCAAGTGAAGTTAAACCATTTTTCTGCTTTCTATTCACCAATAACCTGCTTATACCCTCGGGTGTTGAGAGCATAATTTTTTAAATTGAAAAATGGAGCAGACATTGTAAAACCGCTAGCTCTCTCTTTATACACACAAGTTATATATATATATATATTTATATATATATATACATACATACATATATACACACTTTAAGAATATTCCTTTAAGTCGTTCATTAGTCAAAATTATAACCTACAAAACTAGCAGAAACTGGCAGTCATTGTTCTGCCTGTATAGTCTAGGGCCTATGTATGAAATTGTTTGTTGGTCGAATTACGAATCTCTCCACCCTCTGCCCCCACGGGTCCATGTATGCCATAAGAAGGGACAGGTGATTTTCGCGAAAATATTTTTGCTCCACTTTGTTTCAGTGCCTTATGTGCAAAACTGCAGGCTTGCTTGGTGGTTAGTGATTGGATGTTTATAAGTATCAATGTCTAGGAGTTCTGCCCGCTAATCACAGACGTGTGGTATCGTATCTTTGGTTCTGATTTGTATAGTCAGAGATATGATGCCTCTGCTCAAAGACATGCGGCCAATAACCACTAAGCAGAGCTGCAGATGTGTAAGTAAGGCACTGAAACAACCTGGTACAAAAATCTTTTCGCCATAAAATCGTGGCTCCAGCCATAAGAAGAAACTATATATAGCCTACTAGACTAGAAGTTGATGCGCTGCAGCGCCATATTGTCAAGTTGGCGAGTTCGAGTAAAATGTGAACCATAAATACTTTCTCCATGGAAAAATGCATATATTATGTGCCAAGTTTCGTGGCGATCAGTCAAACGGCGTCGGAATTTATCGATCTCATACACACGTGCATCACTGTAAAAAAAACTCCTTGAATGTTTAGGAAGTTATTATCCCAGACGCAGTACGGTACAGTTACCATACTTTGTCTTGTAAATATGCAAACTTTGACTGTTGTTACAATACAAGTCTGGTATCTTCAGTATACATTTGACTGTTTTATAATTAGTTTCAGGAGTGCTACCATGGATGTCTGGGAAATTGTTCTACCATACCTACTTTTCTTAGCGCTCCTATACGCACGGGTAGTAAATTTACAAACTATTTTTTAGAGTGATAGGCCTATGCGTATAAGTGTGTGTTTTTAAGAGGGCGTGGTAGGCTACATAATTCAGCGCTAAAATCATTAATCTATAAATGTAGGTTTCTTGAAGCCAATTTACGAAAGTTAATCAATAGCAATCTTACTCAATAGTTTTAGACAACGTTTTAAACAAAATTGTTTCCAGTGTTACGAACTTCTGAGGCACAATCTCTGACGCCGGAACCTCGTGCATTTAACTGCGACGCAAGAAATAGTAATTCTGGATAAGTATTTGCTCATAAAGTTGGCAAATACCATTATCTAGGATTGTCATTGAGAATTTTATCCATACTGGCTTCGAAAAAAAAAACGTGGCAATCAGTTGATGATTTCAGCGCTTATTTATGTACCACGCACTCTTAATCACTTCGATCACTGGCGAATATTGTGATAAGGGCGTGGTGAGTATTGTATGTCTTTTATGCTCTCACAGTAGCTCCAATGTCTAGTTCCTTGTGTCCTCCGTCCTCGCCTCCTGGAGCCGTTCAGTGCTTATGTGCCATCTGTAGGGCCCGGTAGTTTTCGCGAAAAGATTTTTGCAGCACTTTGTTTCAGTGCCTTACGTGCGCACCTGCATCTTGGCTTTGTGGTCAGTGATTGGATGCCGTAACACCCAGCGTGTGGAGGTTAAACCCGCAAATCACAGACGTGATATGTAGCAGTTATCCGTGTACTGATTGGCACAGTCAAATGAATAACAACTC
>PNEQ01023790.1:32789-43349 GCA_003012365.1 Medauroidea extradentata | reverse complement strand
CCCTCCTTCTTCTCGAATTATCTCGGCGGGTCTCTGTTCTCCAACCTCCTGGAAAGATGTCGCTTCAATGTCAAGTACCACCCAGAGAGAAGAAGAGGGAACAGGATCATTCCAGATCACGATATTTTCTCTCGGTTACCCGATACTGGGCGCAGGTGGTTATCATGGAGTAATACAATCCATGCGGCACCCGAGGAGGTCTTTTAGCGCTGCCGCCACTGTATTGTATTTCGCCGCCATGCCCGACAGCCACGGCGCCGAGGAGTGAGTGGGAAGGGGGTGTCCTAGCTCCGCCACCACAGTATCGTACTACACCGCCCAGCTAGACAGTCGTGGCTCGCAACAGTACTAATTCATTTAAAATAAACAGTCACGTGTGTGGTACCGGAAGTGAATGCCCCGGAGATTGGCCATGAGCCATCAGGTGTCATGTTTCTTCACACAGTTCGTCGCAGGCTTCTGGCGAGGTAAGATGCTGTCTGTGTACGCTCCATCGTTGTTTCACTGAAGTAGGTTACCATAGTTATTTAATACACCAGATCATTATTTTTCGTACACGTTTTTGCTAAGTATTTCCCCGGCAAGTGCCATTCCGCTTAATTTAATAATTATTACCATAAATGCAATTTTAATTTAAAACTGCGTGTGCGCTTTATTCATGCCACGTGGCTAGGGACTTTGTAATCGGCAGTCATCCGCACGTTGATGAAGATTATTCAGTGTTTTAACTGTCAATCGTGTCAGGGCATATTTGTATTATTCAGTAATGTAATTATGTATAATTTTCATGCATGAGTTAATATTTTACGGTCGGTTATGTGAAACCACGTGCACATCACCGACGACACCATTACAATCATTGTAGAGTGAACAAAGGGACATTGTGCATTCATACATCTACATCATTTTGCATACTGTTCACGTAAGTTGCATTTCATTTCTTTCGTGCAGCCACATTCATCAGCGAGTACCACTATCGTCGTCGTCATTGTGCCAACCATCACCATTCCATTGCGTACCTCAGGGATAGGTTCGACCATACAATTGCATAGTTGGGAACAGCAGTACACATACATCATCCACGCCCGCTTCCTGAGTAAAACCGTGGTCCATCACAGTGGTCATCTGTTCTCTGCTCCATAGAGAGCTGCATTTTCAAATGCCGTGGGAGCACCCACCACAACCATGCATTCAACTCATACAGCACATATAGGAGTGAGCATGGTTTCCTTCCACCGCCACACATTGGACTGACTTAGCATAAAATTCATTCAGGCACGCTGTATTCACTATGTAATAAATTGTGGTGCAAAGAGATAATATTGCTTTCATGCTATTAGCGCTTATCACATAATTGTGTTCATGTCAGATAAGTAAAACCATAACCATCACCACACCCGGAACGAGACGATAATGAGGCACGCGACCAGAACACCCTTCCCCTGGGATAACAAAGTCTCGAAGTGTGATACTGGGGAGTATCGCTGGCGCCTACCCTCATAACCATCAATTCAGTCTATAAATCAGTCACGCCTCGTACCAACGGTGTCATTACTTTCATTTGTTTTACTACCCCCGACCTCCTGACACATTTATGGCTGGAGTCGCCGGGCAAAATAATACTTCAGCGGCGACTCAGCTTCTCCCTGACATTTATGGTGGGAGTCGCCGGATAAAGTTTTTCTGTGATTACCCAGCCAAGTGAGAGACGTGTTTGATACAGGCCTAGCTTTCTGTCCAAACATCACATTTTAATTTTTAATTTTATTTATTTTACCATGCCCAATCCCCGTGACAATATTAAGTGTATTTAGTATTTCATAACTATGCCTTAGTGTAGTGGGTAAAGCATTCAGTAGTTTTTTGCCCATATAATGGGGATTCAATTCATATTTCTTGGTTGAGTGGAAGTTTAGGTGAATTTTATTGATGCCTTTGTAGTATATTGATTTATCTCACCATTGAATTAATATTGAACATTATTTATAACAAGCTAAATAATGGAATATATATACAAACTAGTACATGTAAATAAATCATATTTCTTAAAAACAGATCTACACGAATCAGTACTTTTCGAGCCATATATAATACGTATTATTCTTTTTTGTAGTAAAAAAATGTTTGTACACTAGTAGAATTACCCCAAAAAATTATACCGTACTGTAAAATCAAATATACATTAGCATAATATAAAGCCATAACAGTATGATACAAGGAGACAGCTTTAATAATATTAAGGGCACAGTACAAAGAACTTAATTTACGACTAAGTCTGTTAATATGGTCATTCCAACATAAATTCATATCAATTGTTATTTCAAGAAGCTGGCTGTTTTGACTGTAAGGATAATATTGGAACAAATTTAAATTCATTATTTAAGACACTGTTTGTATAGAATGAAAAAATTAATACTGAAGATTTTTGTATATTTAAAATTAGTTTATTACTGCTAAACAAAGTCTGTAATTCATGTAAAACTTCAGCAATATTACTAGACAATCGTTGTTCATCACGACCCGTGACTAATACAGTTGTATCATCTGCAAACGTTACGGTTTGACCAATACTTACGAAAGATTGAAGATCACTAATAAATATTAAATATAAGAGAGATATAAGTACGGTATTCACATTCTAATACTATTAGCCTACGAGAAATTTAGTCCGTAAATGTATAATCACCATAGAAAATAGAGGTATAAGAATGTGAATTTTGCTAATATTTCCAGTTCACGCCATTGATAAAATGTCTCGCGCTTTAACAATGCTAAAACGCTGTACTTTCCCATATTGTCCTTTTATGATATTTGGTACCAGTCTGGTGTACAAAGAGGTTTTAGAATTAAAGTAATGAATAATGCTCGCAAGCAAAGCCGCGGGGGACTGCTAGTTTAGTATGTTTGCTGAGTCACACGATCAGGTATGCTCGGTCACCAGGTTAATGTCTAAAAAATTGCAAGCAATTCAAGGTTTCGTGACTTTTTTACATTTAAAAACATTATTCGTGGAACTGTTTGACTGTCTCACACTGATATTTCGTCCTACTCATGCTAACCTCGCGACCGAATATAACTGCTCTTTACTTTCACATGCGTTGTGGTGACTGGAGATGACCCAGAAGAGTTCATGTGCAATAGTACGAGCCTTCCTTTAGGGACTAGACCCGAACCCATTTTTCTTGCAGACCGTTTCCTACGGCAGCTGCCATAAAACGTTTACAGAAAGCAACCTTCTCGAGTTAGCTAGGTTTACTTGTTATCGTGACCAGGATGTTCATCAATGAATGTTATCAAGGTTAATGAAACAAACGAATACAAGTAATTAAGACTCATTTATTTCTTGGATGCAAGAAAACTTCATTCAGATTACAATTGAAACAACGCGAGAATATGTTATAATCTACTCTGGCTAGCCGAGTGACATTTTGTAAACTCCTTATAGAATACAAAATTCTCGGTAATTGGTAGGCCTCGCGAAATTATTAGCGTATAGACGTAATAATTTCATCAAACTATCCGTTTATTATAAAACCTTTTATACGGCTGTAAGTAACCGGAATTTATGTGACCACACATCATTGTGATTCAGTTTAGTAAAAACTCTCTTGGCATAATTTCAAAAATCTCTTAATTTTAGAATCCAATATTGTATGTAATAAAAGCATTTAAATCCATTTGAAACGTAAGGTTTTGCGCTAAAACTTTGTACATCAGACAAAATTTACAGCCAGAATGAATAACTTTTTTTTAATTTGTTGTGCATGACAACCAAATGTAAAATGATACAAAACTATACGTTTATATCAAGTACACGATTATATCAATTATTTTCAACAAATGTTAACTGAAATGTTTGGTAAGTATTTGTATCAAGCCCCTAAAAAGTATTTCATAATATTGTGACAGCAGAAAACATTAGTGCCAGTTGAGCAACCTTCAGCATGCCGCAGTCCCACAGAGTTTATTTGGTGGTGTTATAATTATTCTTTACTTTTGATACTTAGGTAAATGTGAAAATCAGGGTTTAATAAAATAACATGGTGTTATGACGAAGTTTTGATTTAAAGAAAGCCCACAAGTATAAGGTTACATACATCTAGGCTGGATTGTTACGTATGTTACAGTGTACAGTATATGTATACATAATTTTTTAGTGCTCTTTTATTTACATTTAATTGTATTCGCAAGCACAAACTGTTGGTTTCAGTGTAACTTTATTTAAATTACACTCGTTGCTGTGAAGGCCATTCACCTCTATATTTCTCGGTATTTTTTATGGAATGTGTATTTTTGTGGTGTTTATTAAAATGTGTTAGTATACTGTGTTGTAATACATTGTTTAATATATGCTGGTACGTTAATGATAGCATTGCTGACGTGACAATGAGGGACACATTGCACGACATTCGCATATACAAACAAGGGAAGGGCAGGCTTATGTCTGTGCAGGGATGTTACAGTGGAATCTGGTGATCCAGGCGAGTTTTGACCGGCGTTCAAAAACATTTCATTTTTCATAATTTTCTTTAAGCTAATTTCTCAACCATGAGACTGTTTGTATACAATACTAGTGCTATGATGTTTGAAAAAAAAAAAAAACCCAGCTGGCAGTAAAATAAAGTGCATGTTACCCATTCCTGAAATGTCACGTTTTCTACACGCAATTCAGAGTGTACACTGTTTACACGATTTCATGCAAGTTACTGTGACTTAAAATCTGTATTTGTCTTACAATATTTAGTATGTATATTTTTCATGTTACAGTTATTTTGACGTTATGTATATTTCATGTTACAATATTTTTGAAGTTGCATATATTTAATATTACAATGTCTTTCTAATTTTCTGTATACATAATATGATCAGATTTTAACTTTTAATGGTATGTACTTTGCGATCGAAGAACGTGTTAACAACATGTTAACTGACAATAGTGAGTATGTAGCTGACTGGGTGTAGATTCGTATTATCCTAAGTAGTAAAATACATAGAGGCTGCGTTTTTCCAATGGACAAATTTGAATTTCTTTGCATATCATAATGCACACTAATTCACGCTAGTAGTGTGAAATATTTATAGATTTAAATTCTTCGTGTACATGCTATGCAGGAGTGATATTTTATTATTGAAAGAAATATTATGCTTTCTCCTGACTGTTGTTTTATAATTGTAAAAACCTTTAACAATTTTTCCCTGAGTGTTTGTTTAGTATTATAAAATCTTTCATTCTTTCCCCGCCCCATGAATTATTTACAACGTGTCTGCAAGAAAGTTAACACAATTGCCGCATAAAAGATCTATTAAATGTGCATATAGTTGTATTATCTTTCAATTGTACAATGGGGAACGAGAATGTTAACTTCTGCGGGAACAAAACGGTTTGCAGAATATAGGTTTTGTTTTATAAAGGCACAACTAAATAAAATGGACTCTGGAGTTTAACAATGTGTTATTCTTTTTTATTTAAATTATAATGTATGAAGTTTGTTTCTTATTATATGAGAATATTATGTCACGTGTAAAATCAAAAATTTACAAAGGCGAATTCAGTGATTGTAAAAAAAAATTATAATTTTTCTTATAATTTATATTTAAAGCAGAATGCAATAAAATAAACTTCAAGTATTTGTTCGTATATTACTTTGCACCAACCCATTGAATAACAGTGGTATTCTCACCATTTTATTTTTTAAAGATCGAGATTTTCCTGGTCAATGATTATAATACTATTACTATATCGAAACTAGTAAAACCTTACATTAAAATAATTTAAAATTCACTCAATCTGGTGATGTTGAACAGAGAAATTAGTAGGGCGTGAGTTACTTAGATTTGTGACAGCATTTTGAAACCATGACTCAATTGATTGAAACAGAACTCTCCCGGTATCTATTTGCTATCTGACAATGACGTCACAGTAAGCGCACGTCAGCTAAGGCCTGGTAACATGAGATGTTGATCCCACAAGCATCCTCTTACAACTGAAGTAGGGAGGGTAAAAGTGACAAGGACAGCCTTCCCCCTCCACCTGGTTCTCGCCACCCTGGCTCCTCTCTTGCTGCCTCTCTTCTCTCTTCGAACTCAGCTAAGCCACGCCCCACTGCATGCTTTACCGCGTGGTCTGAAGAGCTCACACGTCCTCTAGGAGCGTACATACCGCCCTAAACTGTGGAAAATATTTCATACCAAGATTTGACTACAAGTTGGTAACAAAAGCCTTCTATGTGTTGTTTTTTATACCATCTCTTTAACAAACTAATATTGATATTGCCTATATCAGATAAGTTATCAGTATTAACCTTCATGAGCTGTGCTAAACGATCAGAGATACCAGTTTCAATTGTCTCAGTAAAGTATGAGTGATTATTTATGATAGTTAATATATTATCTATATAACTACTGGTTGTTTTACCCACTCTTAGTAGCAGTAAAAATGCTCCTACATATACCATATTGATTTAATACATTAAACAATTTCTCACTATTAGAATTTATATTCTAAAGATTAATAATAAAATCTCTACATAGTGTGCCATTTGTTTATGGCACAATTTTCCTCTCTGACTATTTTGCAAAACCCCTGTCACAGTCGTAATTTTTTTCTGGAACATTAATGGCGTCACTGTTAAGCAAAACATATTTCCAAATATCCTGACTGTTTTTTTTTTTTTTTTAATTTTGTAATAGCTTACTAATCAAATAACATACATGATATTTATATTATTAATGTTGTTTAATGTTTGTGAATTTGAATGTTAGTAGTTAACAAAATGTCTGGTAGTGCTCTAAGCATTACTAAAATATTAAATATTTATTTAACACTTTTACCAAATATTCCAAGTTGGTTACTAAATTTGGTTATGAATATGTGCTATACATATTGAATTTATTATTTGTGAACTTATAAACCTTTCTCAGCAATTTTTAATATTTTAATATGTAAAAAAAAAGAAGTGCATATTGGTACACGAACGAGTAACATGTGTTTGATGTATCGAATTCGCCAAACACTACTCTAGGCGCGGTCCTTGGTATTCTGTGACTATTTCCGCCTTCTTCTTTCTTCTACTTGCACAATGGCATGATTACTTGTGAATTTTAACTCTCTAGTGGAATCCTCGTTATGAGGCAACATCCTTTGTATCTTACCGCTTTGGGTAAGTTCTTTATTCTTAATTTTATTGCTCGAGTGTGAGTATTTGTGTTATTTGGGTTTTTGGACTCACACAATGTGATTATTTGTTTAATTACTGTAGTGGTTCCAGTGCGTGGGTGATAGCCTACCTGGTTTTCGTTCATGGCTGTGGAGAGGCCTGTGAGCCGATAGCCCCATCATGTGATGCCCTGCACCTGTGCCTAACAAGTGGGATGCATGTTCTTTATTTGATCTGAAAGCCAAAATTATTATTTAAATGCTCAACTGGTGTTTTTGGTGAATTTCGAGAAATTAAATTACTAACCTAACATTGTTTTAAAAAAAAGGAAGGAAATTTACTGATTGAAAAGACTTTTGAGGTGGATATGTTATATTAAAAAAAATTTTTTTTACCTTGATCTTGTTAAAGCATAAAAAAAATGTTATAAAAAGAAATATTAATTATAAGCTCCGGGGCCTCGAGTTTTGTTCAACTTAAAATGTAACCATGTAATTCATTATTGTGAAACCACAATGACATTCAAAACGTTAATATAATTCGATGTTTTAAAACTAAATACTCAAGTTCACGCATTGATTTAAGAAAAAAAAAAAGAGGAAAATGTATTATTGTTGCAAGTAAACATATTTGTTGGACATTTGTGTTTCACTCATATTATTTTCCTGGCCAGTAACAAAATTTAGAAATAAAGTAAGTAAAATTAATTGAAGTAGATTTTGTAGGCGACTGTTGACAACTGTGAGTTCGGCACTGTTTTTTCATTATTTTACCGAGAGTGTTCATGCATGAAACTCAACGACTCACGTCTGAGCCTGGTCTGTCCCTGTCTCTGTGAGGCCTCAGTCATTTGGAGTGTTTGTCTTTGGGGTGACTGAGGGGG
Organism: Medauroidea extradentata; assembly: GCA_003012365.1. Classification (NCBI taxonomy): domain Eukaryota; kingdom Metazoa; phylum Arthropoda; class Insecta; order Phasmatodea; family Phasmatidae; genus Medauroidea; species Medauroidea extradentata. The sequence continues at coordinate 35,309 of PNEQ01023790.1, read as the reverse complement.
TGCAGGGATATGGGCACAAAAGAGTGGCTTAATAGTATTACTTGATTTTTCAAGATTGTGCTTCTTTTTATAATCATGTCAAGATTAGATAAAAATAAATCAAAATTTGTAAAACCAGAAGGTCTATATACAACAATGATAACCATATGAAAACTTTTCAATACTGCAAATGTACATTCACTCACCTTGTCAATACAATACACAGATAAATCAATATTCACACTTGTGATTGAGTTATGAATAAAAATACATGCACCTCCTCCTCTATTCTGGTTCCTCGATAACTCGGACTAAAAGGGGGGAGAAGCTGTCCGAGTTACGATTTGTCCGTGTTATTGAGGGGTGTCCGGAGAGGTGGGGTACACGGTCATTAATCACAAGAAATGCGAAGAAATTATTACGCTATTATTTCTTCAAGCAAAAGAGGCTGCAATAAATACTGTTTTGTAGGTAACTATCTTATCAAGTTACGGGAGGGCCATCATGCAGTGGGAAAATTAAGTAATGTGGAGGACTATAAAAGTGGGCAGTCAGATCTTTATTTATTTTTTATGCTGCTACTTCTGGCTGATCCTTTTTTTTTTATCTCTGTGCTAGAAGCTGGCACCAAGGCACCCTTCTGTAACAAAAAAGTTTTCGTCTGGCTGGCGACAGCCAATGTGCGTGCACGTGTGAGAGAGATAAGAAATGATCGTTGGAGATAAGCTAGGGAGGTTGCGAGCGGAAGTAGTCAAGGTCAACCGGTACAGTCTCGTGCAATACAAACGCCGCACGTGACCACACGCATTACACACAAGATGTTTACATTGAAAAATACCTTACGTCCGTATGTTACACCGTAGAGGCAGCAGCCAACTGCTAGCCTGATAGTTACTCTACCCTCCTTCAAAGTTACAAAGGTATAAAAATAATTTTCCTCGTATACATGAATAAAAACGGTACTGTAATTAACAATCCTTCTGGGTCACTGTACATTATGTGAACATATTTTAACACTACTAATTTTAAATTTTAATTTTATGTTTGTAAATTGCATCATAGAACACATAATTTACAGCTGTATTCTTACACAAATTGTCATATTATAAAGCAATAAAATTTTAATCATGTTCTATAGAGTTACCGTATTTACTCGCATAATCGCCTCATATTTTTGACCAAATTTTAGGCTTAAAAATGAGGTGCGGCCATTATAAGTAGGGGTGTGCAATATTTAGAATTGATGTATCGCGATGCGATATATGGAAAATATCGCGATACGCGCGATATATCGCACTGCGATAAATATCGCAAAAAATCGCACTGCGATAAATATCGCAAAAAATCGCACTGCGATATACATCGCGCTGTGATAAATATCGCAAAAATCGCACTGCGATATATATCGCGCTGCGATAAATATTGCACAAAATCGCACTGCGATATATATCGCGCTGCGATAAATATCGCGAAAATCACACTGCGATAAATATCGCAAAAAAAAAAAAATCGATTGTGCTTCAATAAATATACTACTGCATGTCCCTGATATTGAGTTTGAAATATAACTTACTCACTACACAAAGTACTGTATAATCCCACTTAAAAATACGTAAAACTGTTACTATACAGATAATTAGTTGTATTAAAGCAATATTTACAGTGCATTTCCCAGACAATATTTCATAGCAAGTACTTGAAAAATGGGAAGTATTTAACGCACACTGGTGTGGTATACATAATAAATTTATGCTAATGGGAAGTATTGAACGCACACTGGTGTGGTATACATAATATATTTATGCTTAAATGATTACAAGTTTGTATAACATTACATGTATAATAGAAAATATTCCGATGGGATTTAAAAAGTAACTATAAATCGGACATGAAATTAAAAAAGAAGATTTTGCCATGGAACAAATAAAGACAATACAATTTTAAAAGCAAAAAATGAAATACTATACCTCTGTACTCTATTCATGTGTATATATCATCTAGTTAAACAGAATGGCAATATTTCATGAAAAAAAATTATTTTTTAGTATATAGAAAAAAAATATTAAACATAAAGTAATCTAGGTTTTTCTTGTTAAGGTAACACTGACAGTAATATTTTAAGAAACACATATAAACATAATTCTTTTGTAAGATTTAGTAATTAATTCTTTCTCGTATTAATGAATACAAGTACAGTAATACTGTACTTAACATTTTTTGGAAAAAAAAATCCTTTGTACTGATAAAATTTTTTAATTTACAGCAATTATTTTTAATATCGGTGTACTCAGAAGGAATTTTTGTCTGCCAAGATCTCACTGTGTCAACTCGATAATTGTGACTGACTTGCTGGCAAGAGGATTAAAGGAGTAAAGTATCTGAAAAGTGTAATATATATTTGTATATCATACTTAATGTTACTACGTATATTGCAAGAGTATAGAGGTGACCCTGCGACACCGTGAAACTTCAATGAATTTGTGCAAACATATCTTTAATAGTTGCTTGGGATAATGTCACTGTTCATTGCAACTGTACCAG
>PNEQ01023790.1:0-32689 GCA_003012365.1 Medauroidea extradentata | reverse complement strand
ACTGTCGCCTTCTTATCGCGTACAGTTTGCCGTGGCACTCGCCTCTGACGACGAGTCATCGGATCCGCCAGTTACTCTATACTATCTCTGTTTTTAATGTATTGATATGTAGGCTTACGCAGTATCAGGAGTGATAATATTCTTCCTGGGTATGTAGAATTATTTTAATATTAGCTGTGTAGCATCCCATGGCTGCTTCAATTTCCGCAGTAGACACGGCAAGGTGACTCAACGATATCGGTAACACTGGTGACACACAATGCCAGGCATGATCGTATATTTTTTCCGTGTCATAATTATTTTAACGTTTGGTATGTAGCAACTCATCATTGTTGCTACAGTTTTCCACGCAAGACAAAACGAGGTGGCATTCATGCGGACCCGACTTGAATTCTTTTCCGGCCATCTGATTTCAGTTTGTCATAAAAAAAAGTCAGGGGTGGCATATATGTACGTTCGAAAGTGACTGAGCTAATTCGTAATATAACGCCCCATCCTTGCTGCCGCCTCTAAGGTAGGCGCCCTTAGTGTGCTCGTCTGTAGAAAAAAATCTCATTGCCGACGATACGTTTAAACGACAAGTAACATTTTTCATATCTATAGGTCAACTGCGAATATTACCTTGTGCCTGTTGCTACATTACTCATATTGCCTCAATTATATGACCAGAGTACACCATTTTTAGTTACAAAAATCAGTACCAAACATCAGTGACACCCAAATCGCGAAGGGCACCTATAACATTTAGAAGTTGAGACATTTATTTAAACCTAAACATAGACCATAGTATAGATAACTATCACATCATAAAAAATTTTGGTTGATAAACATCCCGCTATTGAAAAAATAAAATATCGTAATACCTCAAAACATCACAGTAAATGTCACACCCCGATTAATTGGACAACCACCGATGAAGCAAATTTTTAAAAATATTGCACCACATACATTACAAAATATCACAGTGCAATTTACGCTGTGTTGCAAAAATTGCACCTATATAGTTTGAAGCGCGATATAAATCACAAAAATCGCAGAGCGCTATAAATCGCAGATATCGCAGCGCGATATAAATCGCATAAATCGCAGCGCGATATAAATCGCAAAAATTGCAGCGCGATATAAATCGCAAAAATCGCAGCTCGATATAAATCGCAGATATCGCAGCGCGATATATATAGCAGATATCGCAGCGCGATATAAATCGCAAAAATCGCAGCGCGATATATATAGCAGATATCGCAGCGTGATATAAATCGCAAAAATCGCAGCGCGATATATATCGCAGATATCGCAGCGCGATATAAATCGCAAAAATCGCAGCGCGATATATTGCTTAAAAAATATCGCGCGCGATATTTAAAGAAAATATCGCATTGCATGCAATATATCGCAATATCGCACAACCCTAATTATAAGGGGTTATCAAAAAATTACCTTTTAAATTTTTTTTTTGTGTAGAATATAACAAATGTACATTTTTTTCTATATTTACTCATTCATAACGTGAACATTTCTTCTAAAATAAAGTATAGTAAACTGGAAAAATTAAGACTACAAAATCTTGTTAATCCATTCACGTGCGTCACTCAATGAAAATCGTTTAAAATTATCCCGCATACGACGTTTACATTTTCCGGTCCATTACATGTACGCTATTCTTTCCTGTGAAGTAGTTTATAAACAAATCCGATTCACACTTAAAACGTTACAACTCACCAGACGCCGTTACGTTATCAACAGAGCATCATCAACCAGCGAGCGTGACTCATCGTGTCCGGCTTGGGCATGGATGTTGTGTTGTTCTTTCACCACCCACATCGGCTCTTGAAAACATTGGTTTTAAAGGGGCGTAAAACCTTCTCACCAATTTTTCTACTTCGCAATGCAAAGCAATGATTTATTTTTTTTCTTTTTAATGTCCGGGACAATTTGTTTTGCAACCCTGAATTCATTGTACACACCAGAACAAAATAATTTTCCGTTTATTTGTCATTATACCCGTAGTTACAGTCATTTCACAAGCACCACATTGAAATGTTTATTTACGACACACGTGCGTGCCTAGCTTGCTGGGCGAAGAGGGAGGAAAGATAAAGAAGTGAGAGTTCGGCCTGCTGCGTTGCATCTTTACTCACGCGTCGCGCGCCTCGCTAGCAACATTTTACCTCACGGAACTTGCCAGATATTTACTGTGGGATTATTAAAGGCTAAGTAGCGATGGACGACTTCGTTATAAAGTTTAATACTGTTCTAAAATATGTGATGAATTTAAATCCAGCAGAAACGATTTTTTATGTCTTTTAACCAAAATTTTTTTAAAAATTCTGTCCAAGTTATCCGAAGTCCGGGACATCGAGGTCCGAGTTATCGAGAGTTCACTGTAGTTGACAGCAATGTACTGTAGTAATTTTGAAAATTACAGTAATACATATCATTATCAGTTAACCTGTGCTCAGTAATACAGACAATATAATTTAAAAAACTTCTGAATATGGTGTTTCTAAGTTTTGAGACTACATGTGAAAAATAGTTAGTTCTTTCGCGAACACTATCCTCGGCCCGTTTTCTTTAACAAATGTAGTTTAATAATTATATATGGGGCCATTTAGTACTTTACCTGCATTTATTCCATTGACAATAGTAATGGTTTATCAATTTTTTCAACATCAATTACTTTGTTTTGCAATTTAGGTGCATATTAAATAAATTTACATTTTTCTCTAACTAACTTTGCTTTACCCTGGGCATTTAGGTGTAATCCATACCTAGTATACCTTCCCTAGAAAGGTTATGTACACTAATACGTTTTACATTACTGAACGAACCTACACTTTAGGTGTTATTTAGAGTCTACTGAATTTTTTTTTTTTTTTTACCAAATCTACTGAATTTTTCAAAATTCATCTAAAAACATTTGATTTCCATTTTTTTAAATTTCAACCAACAAAGTTGTAGATCTAAAATATTAAAATTTAAACTCCAAGCACATTGCAGTTTAAGAGAATTAAATTTCTTAACGATTTATAATGATAAAAAACATGCTGTGAAGTACAGGAAAATACAAGTAAAATAAAGGTTAGTTAAAACATTGTAATTGAAGTTGTGTTGTTGTGTGACCAGTTCTATGTCTTAAATTTTAGTTATTACTTCTGACTCTGATAATGTATCAATACAATGATAAAGAAATAATTTTTTATTAGTTGCTGCAATTTGTGGCGGTAAATATTGCTTCTGGGAGAAGTAAGTAAGGTTATGTTTCATAGGCAGATATCTATTTTAGTACAAGTATTTTTCTTTTCAAGTACTAGGCTTCAACCTAAAAACATTAGTATGCGCAGACAACAGCTGCAAAAGTCTGCAATCTATATTACTTTTGTTTTGTTCATTTTTAGCACTACATTTCAGTTTTAGAGGTTACAACCTCACTAGAAATTTCTTTTCTGATTGAAATTGAACATAATTTATGCACTACGAATATTCAACATTAAATATTGTATACAAATTACGTAAATTATTCCATTCTCACCTTAAACACGAGTCTTTTTTACCCATCTGTGTTCACCACATTGCTTTGTTTGCCAGTGAGCTACAGGTCGCAACGCAACAAACATTTCTGACATTGTTGTATATCCAGAAAACAAGAAAATATGCATGAAATATAGTAAAAAACAACACTATTTGATGACGATGATGGATTAAATATTGAAGTAAACATAATTGTTGGCAGACTGAGTTTAGTTTTAGACTTTGGTTTTTGTCGTGAAAAATGCTACACAAAATGCCTCTACTGCTACACATTTAAAATTCTGTAAAGCAATTTGCTTCAGAAAAGCGAAAAAGTAAATTAAACACTGCAGAGCACCCAGTTAAAACTAACAGCTGCAAGTTGTCTACAATCATAAATAGTTCTCGTATCCTTCAGTCCCATTTGCTTTTATACTTTGTATTGATTGTAATCTCATAGAGTAACTAGCCAGAAACCACTACATCTGAGTTCAACAAAATAATTTTTGAGTTTAAGGGGAACAAATTATATTTCTATTACACACCTGCCAACCTCAAGGATTCAGAAGTAGTAAAATTTTAAAAATTATTAAAATATATCCTAAACAAGTTGCGGCATTTCACATGTATAAGTGTAACTGCCATCGAACTATCACTGGTCATTTTATGATTACACAGTCTACATATTCAAAGTAGTGTTCTATTCAAAATATATTTAGAAGCTACTAAATAATTATCCTAATAATATATAATTAGCTGAAGTTATTCCATGCTGTTTATGTGTTGTGTTCATGGCTAATATTACAAAGCCTCCCTATCAGAAAGCAAATTTAACAGCGAAACCACTGAATCTATCTTACTCTGGTATGTTGTACCAACATTAATACTGCTAACAACTTTACTACACATAAGAAATCAGCACAAACATGGGTGTTGTTAGTTTTGGTTTTTACATGTTTTAAAAACAGAAACAGATTTTAATACCTCAAGAGATATTAAACAATTTTTGGTAACAGAGTTTTATAATGATATTTTACAGTTCCATAAATGCACAACATATTCTCTTAAAATGCAAACTAACCAATTTAATCACATTTTACATTTTTAACAACCACTCTTTGACACCTCAAATAGGCCTATTGTGGAATTGAGGAAGAAACTGTATACATTGATAAGTTTAAACACAGCAAAAACAATGTTGAAAAAAAAAAACATATGCCAGGTACATAGACGCATACATGTGCTTTCACATTTGCGGTGAAAATTAGACAGTAACTATGGTTTCTTTCACTGTACACAGTTCGCTGCATATTCTTGAGCAATGACTACACAAAAATGGTAAACCTAAAATTCATGTTTGCTAAAAAACAGTCCAATAAATGAGGCTGTGTTTGATTTCAGTGCAATGTACCCTTGTTTCCCTTCATGAAGTAGGCTGCATTTTGTGAATTCGGAGGTAGCGCACGGGAAGGGTAAGTGGCTCGTCCCCTTAGCTGAAGGGGACATTCTACGGTGCATATGAGCCCTTGCTGTGAATTCGAACAGAGGCGTGTGTGATGTCACTTCCGCTATGCATTTTTCAAGGGCCTGAAGCATGGTAAGGGCCCTTAGACGGCCAATTCGAACACGGCCTGAATTGTGTTGAGCGTTGCCAACCCTTCAACAAAAAATGTCCATACCGAAATGTTTTTTGGACAGTATTTTTTGCTCCAGGACCGTACACTACAATTTTTTTTAGTTTTCTGCTGAGTCTATGCCTTAATTAGCATTATTCTCATTTTCATATAACTGTACTAGCTCAATGTTGATGGTTTTAAGAGATTCACAACTTATTCTGTGTGATTTTCGCCAATGACGTGTGTACTGCTTCGGCGATTTTTGAATCAGGAAAGAACTATAACAAAAGTTCTCCATTGCCCATGAATGTTGTAAGATTCACAAAAATACCTGCTAGCTTAATTTACGCAGTGTCTGCAAGCTTTTGAATGTCGAAAAGTTAGATTTTTTTAGAAGAAATAATAAATTGCTCTCTGGCTTGCTACAAAAACGCCTTTCATTTCTGCAGTTTTTTTATCACCATAAGTTCTGAAAATAAAGAAATATTATACATTTTAAAGTGTTGTGCATTCAATTAAAAAAAAATGGATTTAGTTAAAACAATTGTGTCAAGGTTTAATCGGGTGATAATATTTTTAACTTGCTTTCCTAGAATGTTCTAGCACTGTACAAATAACGTAAGATCCAGGGAATGGACCGTACGCCTGGTAACGCTGATTGTGTTTACGTAAAGTCATAGCGTCATGATGCTACGGCGACTAAACGATTGGGTATGTTCGGCAATCTTTGGGATCGGCAATGTGTGAAAAATATGGTACTCTGTAGTGAAAAATGTGGGACAAAAGCTATAAAAGTGGTACGCTAGTTACCGAAACTACAGTGTTGTCAGCCCCCTTCATTAATTACGACACTACATCTGCATACGACATTATGGTACCGAAATGTGCAATTTCAGTACGGATTTCTTGTTATGAATTGACAAAACTGGAAAAAATTTAAAAGCTAGTAAATCGTACAATAATTCACACCATCCGTTCAATTGTACAATAGGGCATAGAATTGTAAATTGTATGGGAGAACCGTACAAGTTGGCAGCTATGCTATTATATGCTGAAAACCTGTGAAGAAATTACATTATTTCCTTGTACAAAAATATTGCAAATGTGGTACTTATATTTGTGTGAATGTTAGTAGCCATGCCGCTTAAAGTTGCAGCAATTAATATAACAAGAACACTCGTCACTGTTTCAGAACTATGTGGGCTTATAGTCCCTAGCACGCCTCATTTACTACCTACCACTCTAGCACAAGTCTCGCTCACAACCGCTACAGTGCAAGTCTTTAGAACTGCCACTCTTCCTACGAGAACACTACTGGTTCTTCATTTCATGTAGCAGAGCCCCTTCTCCTCATTCATTGGCCACAGCCTAGCTGCCAATCAAGGCAAGTTTCCAGGTTCAATGCATAATATAACTTTCCCAAGTTACTTCCAAAGATTAAACGAATAACTGCTGTTCACTGAGAATATTTTTCACAATTGCAAAACACAAGCAATTCAAGACCAACTGAAAAGTTAAATTATTTGCTTAATAATTCTGATTAGCTTCTTGCAGACACCCAGCAGAGTACCTGACCACACTGAGGCTGGTATTCATTGTCGATTTGCGCGGAGAATGCGTGACGCATCCAGTGCACATTTATTCCGGCATGAAAACAGGATTCTTGAACGCAGTTAACGAGTAGTTTGTGGCTTGAATACAGTTACGTGGGCTTGCAAAGTTACGAGAGGCATGGATTTATCCTATCCTCTTCGCAAACATTACCTGTTCTCAACCTGTTCGTAACTTGGCAAAATGGAGATCATTTTTTTTAAACAATTTCGATGACAGTGCACGAGCGGCATTTTGAGGTGGGATTGATGTATTTGGCGAACGATTCAACGAGCATAGTTCTTCAGTGGCGAAAATAAGATAAGGTGTAAAATGTGAAATACTTTGGAACAAAAAATGACAATGTGTTATTAGAGAATAGAAAATTATATTTTGGTTAGTGCTGTGACTAACATACAGAATGCATTATGGTTTTTAGTTTAAAGCAAACACAGTCCGTTAAGCTTACAAATATATATGTTATATTACTGTCTGCACAAGAGCGTAAAAAATGTTATACATTATTTTTAAAATTAAATTGTAGCTGTTTTATACAGTCTACTTTTAATATTTCAGCTACTCACAAATGTTTTTCAACATTTTATCTCCACAAAGTCCATATTATAAACTTTCTTCGTAGCAGTTAATTATGTTTACAGGATAACTCAAAATAAATACGACCCATGATGTCCAATTCGAAACACTTGGCCACCATTTTATTTGTTCTGGTAGAAGAAGAGCTCTCTCAACGTAGCATTCATTCAAGAATCTGCAAAACGATTTGAATGTTGTTTGTGGGCGTTCTCCTCTCCAGCAACACTTGAGCGAGTGGAGTTTGTGAGTTCGTTTGCGGGCCGCAAATGAAAACGTTTAAGAATACCACCCTGGAAGGCCCAACACTACCCTAGCAAAGTTTAGTGCCTATACCCTGCTTGCTCTCTGTCCTCTAGCTAGTTTCTAGTGGATTAAACTCTACCAAACTATTCCTTGTACACAAAAAATCACACAACAAAATCTGTTTGAAGCCATACTTCGATACAAAAGAAATAAGAAGAATACAGCTAAACTTAGATTGTCTGTATGCATATTAGATGGAAACATTCATTAACAGGTAGACCTATTCCCTTTGTTTTGAGAATAGCAACAGGAAAAAATTTTACATGCTTGGATTTGCTATACAATTAGAAATTGACAACCACAAGTAGCACATTTGTTAAATTTTTCCATGCAAAAGAAGCTCAGGGAAGAGCTGTAGAGGAGGGAGAGAGAGCTGTAGAGGAGAGAGGGTGAACTGTAAAGGAGGGAAATAGAGCTGTAGAGGAGGGAGAGGGAGCTGTAGAGGAGGTGGGAGAGAGCTGTACAGGAGGGAAGAGAGCTATACAAGAATGAGAGAGGGAGCTGTACAGGAGGGGGAGAGAGTTGTACAGGAGGGGGAGAGAGCTGTACAGGAGGGAGGGAGAGCTGTGGAGGAGGGGGAGAGAGCTGTGGAGAAGGGGGAGAGAGCTGTGGAGGAGAGAGATGTGAAATTTCAGGCCCAAATATGTTCAATTTCAAGTTTTAATGGACTGGAAAACTAAGAATAATGAACTTTAAAAAATATTTCCTCGAACAAGTCTTATTATGATGCCATTATAAAAATTTAAACACCAAAAGTCAAGTCAGCATGCTAAGTAGTATACGTGTACTAAAAATAATAACATTAAAAAAAAAAATTACTACCATTTAGAAAATATTAACATACAATGAACGAAAAACACAACTTAAAGTCAAGACAATTTACAAGCTGTATATGTAAACCAAGATTATCAAATAAATGGAAAAATTTTCTGTTAAAAAAAAATCACTGAAGTATACACACAGGACAGATAAAATATACAAAATTAAGGTCAGCTTACTAATTTGTATGTACACTATATTTCCTGAGATATGCGATAATATGCTTAAAACATAAAAATAGCTGCCAATTTGCAAATATGAATATAGGATAAATGAAATACACAAAGTAACGTAAACTTTGATTGTAGTGTATTAAAACCACATTTGATGAAATCCTGAAAAATACTTCCTACCTAAGATATTATTGCGAGTCGCAACTATCTGGCTGAGCTGTGTAATGTGATACAGTGGCGGCACAGCCAACACACCCTCCTTTCTACCCACTCCATGGCGCCGTGACTATCTGGCTGAGCGATGCAAGAAGATACAGTGACGGTACAGCTAAAAGACCTTCTTGTGCTCTGTACGGATTATATTACCTTGAGTGATGCCACAATAGCCACCTGCACGCCGCAATATCAGAGCAGTGTAAGCTGATACATAAGCGGCAATAACAAAGAAGTTCAGCATACATTGTGCCACTCATGTGCAGTGGCGGCCACCTGTGCCCAATATCGGGTAACAGAAGGAGATATCGTGGTATAGAGTATTCCTGTTCATGCTCTATCTTGCGAGGTGGTGCTTGACCTTAGTGTTACACCTTTCCACGAGCTTTGAGGTTAAAGACTTCCCGAGAGAATTCGAGACTTTGGAGTGGGTATATAAGGAAAGCTGCGGCAGCGGCAAGAGTTTTTGGCTGCAAGATGCCTGGTGCGAGTTAAAGTGATAGTGACGAGTGGCGAGAAGTATTGGGTTGCGACAAGTGTTCGAGGGTGTCTGGCAAGTTGTATCGCGGCAAGTAGTGGGAAGAAGGTGTTTCTGGGCCACAAAGGGTTCATCGGTGCTAGTTCATTGGGTCCACCATTGTGAGTGATTAGAAAGACTTTTCATACACAGAGAACTTACATAGATTTATTATTTAGATTTTATAACCTGTATGTAAATAGTAGTCATTTGTTTTGATTCACATCTATTGTGATTAATCATTATAGACATAGGTTTTTTTGTATAGATAGTTGTAAATACTCTATGTTAGCTTTATTAATTTTCTTTCTTTTATCAAAGACCTCCATTCCCAAACATACCTAGCCCAACTGGTAACAATGTGCGTAAAAAAAAAAAAATATATACATATACATATACTAGCAGTCCCCCGCGGCTTTGTTAGCGAGTATTATTCGTAACTGATATTTATTTACTTTAATTGAGAAACCTCTGTGAACACAAGATTGGTACTTCAGTCATCAAAAGTTAGAATGCACAAGCGGCTAGTTGAACTAATTCAGCAGTAGGATAAATAGCTATAGATGTCTACGCGAAAAGCAGTTCTAAGATTGTCCCTGCCACCAACAGCGACTTCGCCTGGGCATTATTTATAGCCCTACCAATTTGACGTTGTGGGGTGATTACAGACACATAAGGTAAGAGGTTAATTGAATGAAAAACATCTGTTTACCCTGTGCACAACCATTGGTGACGGTGCCCTCAATTATATATACTCAAAATATTCACTTTAACTTTGTTGCCATTACAAAGTTTCAGTGGGTAAAGGTTTCGCGGAAACGTATTTGGTGCCCCAAGCATGAGATTAGTGAAATTATATATTGTCGGTTTACTGCTACTGGTTAGATAGATATTGTGGATTAATGGAAAACAAATTCTGTGCTTTTTCACCCTTTTGGGTGTCAAATTTCGAAATATTTTAAATTTACATCTTAGACATTTGTATAAGTATCCAACTGAAGTGTAAATCACATCGCTAGCCCGTTCAGTCGAATCAAAATCGATCATTCACTATAAAAACACATATCACCCCTGCACAGTATTGAGAAATTGACTTTCGAAAAATCTGAAAACCGTTTTGCGATAATTTCTGTAATCATCATCCTGAAGCAAAAATTAATTGTACAGCTTGACGGGTTCGATAGATATCAAGGATTTATCTAAAACACATTCAAGGTCTTTTCACCACCTAAGAGAGTAAATTTCGAAAAACCCTTAAATCAAGTTTTAGAATACTTTATAGGTATCTCGTTGATGTAAAAAACTCAACATTAGCCCGCTGGGTTCAAGATATAACGACGATTAATTGAAAACTTTTCACCACTTTTCACCCCTTTTCACGTCCTTAGGTGGCGAATTTGGAAAATTCCTGAAATTACTTTTTAGGTATTTGAGTAAGCATCAATCCTTAACAAAAATCACGTCGCATATAATAAGCTACGAGATCGATATGTATCGAATGTGAGTCGAAAACTCATATTACCCCTTTTTTAACCAGTTTAGGACCAAATTCGGATAATATATTTTAAATGGTACTTGGGATATTTACAAAAGCACCAATTTAAAGCAATGAGCACTTCGATATCTCAATTGATTCGATAGATATGGAAGGATAATTGAAAACACATTTCACGTATTTTCACCCCTTTAAATAAAGAATTTCGAAACTTCTTTAAGTCCTGTCATAGACATTTATAAAAGTAAACAATTTAAGTTGAATCACGACGATAGCCAATTGTGTTTCAAAGATATAGACGGTTCATAAGAAAACACATTTTGCCCCCTTTTACTGACTGGGGGTAGAATTAAAAAAAAAAAAAACCTAAAACTACTTTTTGGATATTTACGTAAGCAATATTTTGAAGTGAATATTAACTCTCTATCCCGAAGGGTTCGATAGATATCGATAGTTGATTGTAAACACATTTAAGGTCTTTTTACCCCCTTAAATGTTGAACTTCGAAAAATCCTTAAATTGGCTAATATGCATTTTTACGAGTGTACTATTTAAGTAAAAATCACGATGATAGGCCATCGAATTCAAGCTCTATCGACGTTTCTTCGGAAACACGTTTGACCCCTTTTCACCCCCTTAGTGGTTGAATTTCGAAAAATCACTCCTTAGTGCTCGCCTACGACCTGAAGGGAACTCCCACAAAAAATTTCACGATTCTAGGTCTAGTGGTTTGGGCTGCAGTTTGATATGTCAGTCAGTCGGTTGGTTGGTCGGTCGGTCGGTCAGTCAGTCACCTTTCATTTTTATATATATAGAGATACACAAACACACGTTCAACGAAATACACAAAAGTCAAGTCAGCTTTGTATGTAGTACATATATATATATATATATATATATATATATATATATATATATATATATATATATATATATATATGTGTGTACCAAATTTGATTCAATTCTAAAAAAAACCTAAGATACATAAAACTATGCTAAAAATTATAAAAATGGCTGCTATTTGTAAAATATGAACATAGGATGAACAAAATATACAGGATGTTACAAAAAGGTACGACCAAACTTTCAGGAAACATTCCACACCACACACACAAAGAAAGAAAATATGTTATATGTCCGGAAACGCTTAGTTACCACGGTAGAGCTCAATTTCTTACATCTAGTTAAATGTCATCGTTAATAACACTTCGTACAGAAAAAGTCCCAAATACCCAATGGATTGGTTCTTTACAATGTACTTTACTTCCTAGGTTCACCACCAGGTGGGCCACTTGACGAAAGGTAATCTGGACTGCATTGCTTGTGTTGACATGCCATGCATTGCTGTACAGTAGTAGCATTAAGCACATTGCATCACTCGCTTAGTGTTCATCACGTACTTGTTTTGCAGGCAGTGCAATGTCTACAAATGCGGAGTTGGCAGATGCCCATTTGATGTACGGATTAGCACAGGGTAATAGCAGTGGCACAGTACGTTTGTATCGAGACAGATTTCCACAATGAAGGTGTCCCGACAGGAAGATGTTTGAAGCAATTGATCGGTGTCTTAGAGACCATGGAACATTCCAGCCTATTACTCGCGACTGGGGACGACCTAGAACAACGACATCTGCAGTGGAAGAGGCCATTCTTCGTGTAGTGGACAACAACCCTACTGTCAGCGTCAGAGAAGTTGCTGCTACACAAGGTAATGTTGACCACGTAACTGCATGGAGAGTGCTGCATGAGAACCTGCTGTATCCCTACCATGTACAGCGTGTGCTGGCACTAATGGCAGCTGATTGGCATCAACGTGTACACTTTTGTGAATGGTACATTCAACAGTGTGTCCATCCTCATTTTAGTGCCAATGTGCTATTTACGGATGAGGCTTCATTTCAACGAGATCAGATTGTAAATTTTCACTATCAACATGTATGGGCTTACGAGAATCCTAACATTATTGTGGAATCACATCATCAATACAGATTTTCTGTGAACGTTTGGCCCGGTACTGTTGGTGACATCTTCATTGGGCCTCATGTACTTCCACATAGGCTCAACGGAGAATGTTATCAATACTTCTTACTGAATACTCTACCTGTGCTGCTAGAACATGTGCCTTTACACGTACAACACAACATGTACTTCATACATCATGGAGCCCCTGCACATTTCAATCTCATTGTTCGTACACTGCTCACTAACAGATTCGGTGACCAATGGATTGGTAGAGGTGGACCAATTCCTTGGCCTCCACGCTCTCCCGACCTCAACCATCTGGACTTTTAATTATGGGGTCATTTGAAAGTTCTTGTCTATGCAACCCCGGTACCAGATGCAGAGAGTTTACGCGCCCGTATCATGGAAGGCTGTGATACAATATGCCATACTACAGCTACATCGGCACATCATGGATTCCATGCAGTGGAGGGTAGATGCATGTAACCTCACTAAACGGAAGTCATTTTGAACATTTTATTTAAGAATGTGTGTTACGTAATGCTGGTCTGAGTCTGTTTCTGTGTGCTCCCAGTCCATCTTTCCATGTGAGTTGAAGAGACGCAATGCAGTCACAATTACCTTCTGTCACATTGCCCACCTGGTGGTGATCCTAGAAAGTAACGTACATTCTAACAAAACATTCCATTGGGTAATTGGAACAGTGTCTGTACAAAATGTTTTTTATGAGGACATTTAACGAGATGTAAGGAATTGAGCTCTACCATGGTAATTAAGCGTTTCTGGACATATGCCCACATCATGCATGTTCTTTGTTTGTGTGTGTGGAATGTTTCCTAAGAGTTCGGCCGTACCTTTTAGTAACATCCTGTACGTATATAAATCAGCTTTGTAAGTAGTATGTGTGTACCAAGTTTGATAGAATTCTGAAATATATTTCCTAAGTTACGTATTACTATGCTAAAATATAAAATTGGCAGCCATTTTGAAAATATGAACATAGGATGAACGAAATTCACAAAAGAAAGTCAGCTTTGTATGCAATACTTGTGTACCAAGTTTGATGGAATAATGAAAAATATTTCCTAAGACAGGTAAAATGCTAAAAATTTAAAAATTTTTAACAAAAAATAACTCCAACTTAAAAAATTCTACTCTTAAAAAAAGGCACTAAAAGGTAAAAAAAAATTATTATGTTATTTTTAGACTGCTTAGAATACCTTTAATTTATTAAAACAGTAATAAACAATTACTGCTATTTTTGGAGTCTGTGCCAGCTAAGGTTAACAAAAGTGTAACAAAGCAGCCTAGGTACTATTTGTTTAACGAAATTTAATGTGGATTGCAACTTGCATTTCTCATTAATCGACATAAAGACAGCAGCAGTGTGGTGTTGAACAACACGGGGTGCAGTGGTAGGACTATACGGCGAGGCTGGGAGGGAAGTATTGCTACATTATAAAATTATTGTAAGTTTAAAAAAAGTTTGTCAATTTGAGGAATTTTCGTGAAATTTCTTAAAAGCTTGGCTGACACCGACTAAATAACAGTAACTGTATATTACTGTTCAAATAAATTGATTGTTGTATACTAAGCAATCTAAAAATAGTGTAATAATTTTTAATTTTTTAGCGCAAATTTTTTCTGAGTAGAACTTTTTGAAATGACTTTTGTTAAAAAATTTTACTTCTCAATTTTTTACAGAGCTCCAGTGCCTACCTTGCACATTTGTGCTGTTTGTTGTTAAGGAGTTCTGTCATGCCTTCACAGTCCAAGTCAGTTCAGAAAGTCCTTGACCATAGTCAGGTACCTACCTAGTCTTGGATTGTCATAAACCTTTCTATATCTTAATCACTATTCATTTTGTATTTGATGTTTCCCGATTGGGTTGGTCCCTGGATTTTCACATGTAGTAATTGACGATGCCGCTGGTCGGCAAGTTTCCGCAGGGACCTCCCATTTCCCCCACCCTTTTGTTCCAGCACCATTCCATACTCACCTCATGTCACCTCTCACAAGCGCTAAAGACCTGGATGTTAAGCACAGATCAAAATCACTCACTCACTCACTCCTACTCAATTTTGAGGAGTTCCCTGGTATCTCGTCAGGAAAAAAAATCGGACTTCTCAGGAAAAAAAAACGAAATTGATAACCTGCTCCTTTTTTGAGTTGGTTACAAATTGTCACCATTTTGAAAATATAATCACAGGATGAACAAAATATACAAAAGTAAAGTCATCATTGTGTGAAGTATAGATGTACCGAGTTTCATTAAATTCTAAAATATGGTTCCTTATGTAACTTGATCAAAAAACTGTTAAAATGGCCACCTTCTTAAAAATATGAAAAGAGCGAAAATGAAATACATATAAAGTCAAGTCAGGTTACTAATTACTAAATTTGTACCAAGTATGATGAAAATCGGGCCATTCAAACAAAAGTTATTACAGGTAGATGCATGCACACATGCATGCATGCAATGCATACAAACACAAAAGAGGTGGTGTCATAAGCCTACTTTTTCCTTTGGAAAGTAGACTAAAATTAATATCACAGAAGTACAAAAAAATTCTCTTTCTTTTTGCCATAAGGAGTTTAAACTGGACAAACACCACCCACAAACATCAAAGGCCTCATTGTGCTACAACTAGGCACAAAATAACTTCCATGTACTGTGCACCCGACTATACCAGTTACCATTGTTTCGATTAATAGATTATGTGTCTGGTAATTTCAGGCTGTCCTTCAACAACTGTGGTCGGCGGCACGCTTAAACTATTTGTTTAGTTCATATAGTGACGCACTGTCTGGTTAGCCTATTTTCCGAAGGAAAAAGTAGGCTTATGAGATCACCTATCTATCTGTGTTTCTGTATACGAGTGTGAATGTGTGTGCATGTGCATGTGTGTATGTGCATGTGCCCCCCTGAAAACTTTCGAACAAGTGAAACGAATTTCATCCAACTTTGTACACATTTAGTACTTTGTCATCTGACTTAACTTTTATATATTTTGTTTACACCACATTCATATTTTCAAAATGGTGGCCATATAATCATTTTTTGATTAAGTTAGATATCTAAGAACTGTACTACAGAATTTCATTTAACTTGGTACTACTCGGCCAAGACATGTAGTCCAGCGGGAAATATGCGAACTAGTGCTATCAGGTCAGTTGACACCACACACATCTCTAGCGACGCACCGCAGTATCTGAGCGTGAGCTTCATGCGTGCAGTGCGGCCCTACTACCTGTTCGGTTCGGAGTGAAACACGTCATAATTAAGTTGTAGTGGGGGTTCTAGAGCCCTTGTAGTACCTTCGGAACGACTCGAGGCTGGGCCATCTGTTTATGTGTAATAGTGATGGATCTATGCGTGTATGTGTGTGTGTGTGAGCGGAGGACTGAAGTGACATCAGCCCCGCAATGTCTGCCTTCGGACTTCTTCGGGTGCCATCGGGTCTCCTCGGATCCTCACCTCCTGTCAGTCGGTCCCTCTCCTACCTTCCCTTTCCCTTCCCCTCAAGTGGCCAGCTGTGGCCGGTATTGCTTCGACCCCATCTCGCCACTTCGCTTCTGTTTGCTGGCCAGTGCGTAGTTCTCTCATGCTTCAGCTCTCTCGGCTTACCGTCAACCGGCGTGCGTTCTATTCATTTCTTGGTAAGTGTTTGATTTTCCCTTTGGTTTTGTTGGGTCGTTCGGTATTTCAACTTGTGGAATCCCGGTAAGTCGCACAACGTCTCCCAGATTAGTCTACTCGGTTTGTTTCGGGCCGGTTTGACAGAATGTCGGGAGAGCTTAAGGTTAAATTCAACCTCTTTAACTATGATTAAATTTGCCTGCTACTTGTACCTTATTCGTGCCTGGATTGACTGTATGTGCCTGCACTATTTTGTTATGCTTCATGCTGTGCTCCGTTGTTTTGTAAGCATTCTCAATATTCACGCATGTTAGCTCTACCATTTGTTGGTGCTTATTTCAGTGACCCAGTAGTTAGCTCGGGATTCAATCCCATTCTTGTGTACCTTGTGCTGGGGAAACTGGCACAAAAAAGCTGCGTGACTCTACTTGGGTCGAATTCACGAGCGGACGTGCATTTGTCCTCTTTGTAGGGTCTTGTTTGATTCAGTATCATAATTTCGGCGGACAGAATGGCACAGGTATGGGCATGTGAGTTTGTGTATTGCATGGGGTATCTCGAACTTCTGGATTACCTGCGAGAATCGGGCATCAAGTTTATCGAAAGCGAATATATCATGGCCCTGCGCATACACGCTATTGCGTATATCAATTCTTTGCATGCAATTGAGCGCACTTATGTTTGGAGGGCCTGTTGATAGTTTACGGGCCGCTTACCGCCGCCCAGAGCATGTTAATTGGACGCGTGGATAAGCTGAGTGTGCTCAGTGTTATCCAGCCCGACGATATCCTTCAGTTCTTGGTCCGAGCAGACCAAATTTATTACGGCGCCCAACTCGTCGACAACTCTGTTTTTTTGCGTGTGTTGGCTTCGCGATTGGAAGGTCATGCTAGTGCAGTCCTTGTGGAAGTGTTAAGGACACAGCAGGGTTATGAAAATTTTAGGCTCGTCTGTTGGAGCTCGCTGGGCCTCCTTCGGTTTTGTCTACAGTAGAAGAGCGGTATGTTGATCACTAAAAAAGACCGGACGAGACAGTTGTGCAATATGTGCAGGAGATGCGCTCGCATGCCCGAGCAATGAATATGACTCGCTCGGAAGGTAAATTTGTTGGCACTATTATGGACCGTCTCACTCCCGTAGCTTGAGGCCATCGAGTCAGAAGCGCTCGTCCAGTGACTTTTTAACTATTGCGTACGTTAGCCTTAGAGATTGAGCGCGAGTTGGCATTGAACTGCAATTATTTTCGTCATGTTCCTCCTGCCATTCCTTCCATCATAACTTTTGTTTTTCCCTCTGTGACTGGGACAGCTACAGTTTCGTCGGCGCGTGTCTGATAGTGGCTAGATTTCTTGAGTCACTCTTGCGTAGTGGTTGATGCGCATGGGCAATGTTTAAGGTTTAAATTTGCTCCCCAGTCGGCGTGTCCTTCAATGTCCAGCATAAGTCTGTCGCCCGCTACGTGTGGTGCTGTGGCCCCTGTGGATTCGTGTGCTCATTCAGTGTAACAGCTGTTAGGCGAGTTTCGTGACGTGATCACGGCGAAGATGGATCAATGTGATGTGATTCCCTATCGCTTTGCCTTGACTGATGATATTCCAGTTCGCTTAGGGTTTTATACACTGTCGCCCCCTAAATTAGAAATCATGCGGCGCACAGTCGAAAAGTTATTGGCGGAAGAAGTTATTTCTCCGCTGAAGTCAGAATATTCGTGTCCGACCTTTTTGGTGAAAAAAGGCGGAGGTAGCAGTTACTGCCTAGTCACGGATATGTAAGCCGTGAATAGAAAAATCTATCTTGATCCTTTTCCCGCCCCCTACAGTTGATACTGCATTGCAGTATTTGGGTAAAGCTATGTTTTTTCGATCATTGGCCTGAACTCGAGCTTCCACCAGTGCTTACTACATCCAGACAGTTGGAAGTATACTGCCTTCTGTGCTATGTGGGCTCAGTTCGAGTTCAATTGGATTCCGATGGGGGCTTGTTTTGGCACACAAGCTTTGTCTCGTGTCCTGGATCACGTGCTGTCTGATTTGAAGTATCGGTTTGTGTATAATTACATAGATGATATTATTGTAGATAGCAACTTGTTTGATGAGTATTTGCTGCATCTCCGAGAAATCCTGGACCAGTTGTGTCAGGCCGGTTCAACGGTTAATTCTGCTAAGGTCACCTGATAAATTTTGGTTTATATTGTGTCCGAAGGACGGTTGGTTATGGATCCGGGTAGCGTTAGTCCTATTGTCAATTTTCCTTGCCCGAAGATCGTAAGAGGAGTCTCCGGTTTCATAGGTCCGATGGGGTATAATGCCAGATTCATTCCCTCCTTTGCCGAACTAGCCACTCTCCAACATCCTCAAGCACTTTGTTTGGGGCAAGGCGCAGGAAAGAAGTTTTAAGGCATTAAAGTCAGCATTGGCCGCCGCCCCGAACTTGCATATCTCAGATTTCGACTTCCGATTCATGTTAAATGTTGATGCTTCGAGCATCGCTCTAGGTGCCGTTCTCGGTCAGAGTCATGATGGCAGGGTGGTACAGACAGCCTTTGCCAGTCGCGTCCTGGCCGAGTCCGAGCGTCATCTTAGCACCTTCGAAAAGGAGGCCTTGGCGTGTATGTGGGGGACTAGTAAGTTCGAGTCCTTTTTGAGCGATGTTGAATTTTCCCTTTGTACCGATAATCAGGCAGTCTCCTGGTTGCTCAGCCACTCTAACAATTTTGGGAAGCTCGGTCAATAAGCGTTTAGGCTCCTTAAGTTCCGCTTTGTCATCAGGCATGTCTCAGGAGCAAGCAACATGGTGGCGGACGTACTATCGCGGATGTTCAGCCCCGAGGACTATGAGTACAATCTTGAGGAACTTTCTGGGTTATGTTCGGCGTTTACTACCCATTCCTCTTTCTATAACAGCCTGCAAATTGCTCAGGAAAGTGATGACGAGAGTGTTTGGATATTTTACGAAGGCTGGACCGAGGGGAGGCGTTTCCTTATGTTGTTTCCGACCCTTTGCTCCATTATGTCGGACGTCGTGGGCATGTGTGTAGTTTGCTGGTTCCGCTGGTGTGTCGGAATGAGTTGTTGACATATTACCATATTTCACCTTTTGGAGCCATCTCAGTCGTGCTGATATTCTGAGTAAGGTGGGCCATCGTTTTTACTGGCCGGGAATATACCATGATGTGCGAGACTTCGTGTAGAAGTGTGACTTGTGTCACCGGGCTAAGGCAGCCCAGACTCGTAAAGTGGGTCTTTATTCGGCCGGTCAGGCTGAATTCTGTTGCGAGTCGCTCCAGTGTGACGTTTTCAGGCCGCTGGTACGATCTGGTTAAGAGCAATACGTATGTCTTAATCACGTTGAATTGTTTCAGTA
The DNA here is from genome assembly GCA_003012365.1 of Medauroidea extradentata. Classification (NCBI taxonomy): domain Eukaryota; kingdom Metazoa; phylum Arthropoda; class Insecta; order Phasmatodea; family Phasmatidae; genus Medauroidea; species Medauroidea extradentata. The sequence goes on along the minus strand of PNEQ01023790.1, from coordinate 12,897 downwards.
AGTTTGTTATATTGATTGTGTTCCGCAGTGTAAAAAGTCCCGACATTGTGCGTGCCCTGACTGAGCATGTGTGGTTCTCTTTTGGTCCGCCTGTTACATTGGTTACGGATAATGTGCCGTATTTCACCTCTTCCATTTTTAAGGACATGTGCTTCCATTGGGCCTTGAATCATGTTACCTCTAGTCAATATTACCCCTGCGGAAACCAGGTGGAGCGCATTAATAGGAATTTGAAAGCCTCTCTGACTTCTCTTTATCATGCTCATCAGAAGGACTGGGATGAGGATATAGATCTAATAAATCTTGGGTTCAACTCTTTGGTCCACGGGTCTTTTAAGTTCCCTCCTGCCTGTGTTTTGTTGGAATATGACTTGATTCACCCCTTGTTAAATGTGTGGGGTGTACCTTCTCCCCTGATGTCCTTGTCAGATGCCCAACGAGAACTGTTAGGCCATGAGGTGTTAGGACATCTTACAAAGGTGCACCAGCAGCTTCAGGCACATGTGAATTCTCAGCGCGTTCCGGCCGAATATCAGGTTGGACAGCTAGTGTATTGCAAATCCTTTTCTCTGCCAAATCGAGTCCGAGACCTTAGTAGTAAGTTGTTACTTCGCTATGCTGGTCCATTTAGGATAATCCGCCTGCTGGCCCCAATACGGTTTTGCTTGCCGACCCGAACTCCGGAAGGGTGTTCCGGAAAGCCCACAAGAGCCATCTTAAGCACTGTCCCGACGACATTAATGAGTGATTTGACGTGTTTCAGGGAATGTCATGACAAGAGGATTGTGTGGTGATGTATTCAGTATTGTAGCGGGTCATCGTGGCTGCTTCCATCGCGCCTGCAACGAATCCGGCAAATGGCAGAAGGAATTCTTTGATGTGTTTGTGTGTGGGTGTGCGTTGGTTTTTAGTGAGTGTGTTGTTTTTATGTTTGTTTGTGTTGGTGTTTGTTAGATGCGTGTGTGTATAGTGCGTGAAATTTGTCATTACTCGTTCTATGTTATGTTTGTGTTTGCTGTGGGCTAGCCTTGTTTTTTATGTTTAGACTGGAGGAGGGTTTGATATTATGCACGCTTACTCGAGTTTCTCAATCATATTTATTAATTACTATATGCTGTACATTATATATGGGCCCATGTTAATTTTATTAGTCTTATTTATCTTGTGTGATGGTGTAAAATGTAAGTACCTGAATCTGAGGTTTATTTGGCTTTTGTAATTGCAATAACATTTATAGCTTGATATATTCTTTGGGTCGGATATTATTTTGGGGGCACATGGAGTGCTGCAGGTTAGTGTTTATTGTTTCTTCTGTTATTATGATTGATCTATGAACTCTGTAATAACATCATGTCGTGCCATAATGTTGGGTATTTTATGGTGGTGTATTTTACAGGATTTTGAGCGGTATTAATTGGTATTTCATTATTGTTATGTATTTTTTCATGAGCGGCTTCTTGATGTCAGCGGGTGGCGTTCCTGGGGCCTCTGTCCTTGCCCTTAAAATGGGAGTCCTGGGCATCTACTTGATGCCCTGATGCTACCCCGGCCTCCCTGCTCCTTCTGGCCTTCTCAAAGGTGGACCTCATCGCAGTTTTGGCCGTCACCCGTCTCCCTGCGTCCATATGTTTCATGGGTTGTCATCGCAAGCGGTTTCCAACTGATGATTGCTGACTGCTACAGACTGGATATTCCGGACTTTAGGACAGGGCCACGTGTTATACTGGGGCTTCTAGAATCCTTGCAGTACCTTCGGATAGATTTGAGGCTGGGCCATATTGATGCATGCTCGCAGCGTCTTGTGCTGTGAAGCCGCCACCTAATCCTGCCTGTTCCATATTCCCGCTGTAAGGTACTTGGCCTACACACCCTATTTAATTTTTCCAAATTTGTTTGTTGTGCGGAATTGTAGCTTCGTGTTGGCATAAACGTAATGTAACCATAATCTTAACTTCCATAACTTTGAAATACGTTTGTATGTAGTTTTCGGCGTCAGCATAGGTCTAATGGGTTCTCGAGATGCTTCGTGGAGCACTAGCTATAACGGAAGGGTGTCGGTTAGATGTCCCCCAGTGCTTGGGAAACCTGGCTTGCCGACTGTAGTGCGTCGAGATCACCGAGAGTTAGAATTAAGAAAAGACATGTGAGTAGTACCTAAGTTGCAGAGCCGGGACTTAACACCTCAATGTTGGTGTAGAACAAGGCTGGCGTACAGCAGAACACTTTCAGTTAAATGAGACATAATTTCCACAATAACTTATGTGTTAAACCTATTAATTTATGAGCGGTGGGCTGAACCATATATACGAGTAATTTCTGTTAAAAATTTGAGTGTAATGTGTGACAGGCGAGAGCATTCAGAGCTAAGGAAAGTGTAATTGTGTATGTGGAATCATTTGTTATTGCTTTCATTGAAGGAGGGAAGCCTTTTCCTTCTTGTTAGTTGCCCAGAGATATGTACAGTCTCAAGGATCGCCGAGCGCGACGGAGTTGTGTCAGTAGAGACTGAGATAATGTGTTTCCTCAGATGGAACAATCATTTCAATGAGTTTAGGAATGCTCTCGGTAGGTAGAGTGCTAACCTATGGAGATCGTGCTGTGGTGCGCCATCTCTGGGCACTTCCGGAGAAAAGTGAGGAGGATGCTGGGAGTCCAGCATCCTGGATGTTTTTTTTCTTCTTAGCTATCTGGATGTCGAAGTGATTGGACGCGTGCTGGGAGAGCTCCCGTGGGCGCACGTGCCATGGAGATCCTTTAACATCGGGGCTATAGCATTCTGTTTTCTGGTAATGTGAGCCATCGGGCTGCGCAAATAATAATATTGTTCCGAATTTAGCTTTTCGTTTTGCAGTATAAATTAGATGTAGGCTTGAGGTGAGAGCCCACCGCGTGTGTTGTACAGGGATCTGTAATGGTGTTGATGAGATTGAATCTGTGAATACAATAAACATAGTGCAGCCAAATGGTACTTTTATCATTTATTGGTAATAACAATCTCTGTGTATCCCTAACGAGGTAAATATTGGTTTTCGCTCTTCTCTTCTCGTATCCACGACACTGAGGTAAGAACTTGTGACTCTACCACTGAAACTAGAGCTAGCCGAAAGCATGTTAAATATAATATAATTCTACGGGCGAGTTACCGAGGGTGCGTTTGTGGGAGCACGTGGTCGGCGTGGGCGCAACGAACTGCAGTATGTGTGTGAAGGGGAGCAGCGCCACTACATAAAATGGAGCCCGAGCGTTGGGCCTCGATGAGAATAAACATTGAGGGAGATGAGAGCGTAAATGGGAGACTGTAACTTGTTAAACACGTGCTGAGAAAAAGGTGCTCGGCGTGCAACGCCACGAGGCAGTCAGCAACAGCACGCCGGGAAAACGAGAGGAGACGGTGACCAGAGACGACTGCAGAAGAGGACGGAGTAGGCGCTCAACCAGGCCGAGCACGTGGAAGCAGCGTGGGTGGACGCACCACGTCCATGCGGACCAGCAGCAACCAGCAGCAGTGAGAGTGAGAAGGTGAAGGGTAAGCCGGGAATCCGGGCGACAAAGTTATAGACTAGTGCATGTACCCGAGAGGATGTGTGTGAGTGTTAATGTGTGTAAAATGTTGAATGGTAGTGTGTACGCGCAGTTGTCTGGCCGAATATGTAATAACGCCACTAGTTCAGAGTTGTGTAATTAAGGTTGGTGTAGGCTAAATAAGTACACGTGGCTTTGTGCGCAGTAGTCTGGGGAGTAGTTTGAGCACGTGGGCAGTAAATTAGAGTAGTAAGAATGTCGATGGAAAATTTAAGAAATATCAGTAACGCGGGAGAAACGTTGCACAGAGAGGAGGGTGAGAATGCTGGACGCGTGGATAATGTAGTCGTAACTCTGAGTAAACACGTGGTGATGGAGGAGGATGTAGAGTCTGGGGGATGCGTAACAGGGGAGGAGTCAGTAGAAGGGGATGAAAGAGGAGGTAACAGCACACCAACTCAGTTTGATTGGGGGATACTGGCGAAAATGCTAGAGGGGGTAACAGAAAGGGTAACCAAAATGGTAGCGAACGAAGTTAGAGAATTTAAAATTGAGATGAGAGAAAGAGAGGAGAGGGAAAAAGCAAGGATGAATAGGAAGCTAGATGAGTCAGAGGGAAAAATGTGGGAAGAAAGGAAGGAAGAGTTACACGGGGTAACGGTAGAGTTACACAGGGTAACGGTAGAGTTACGTGAGGAGTGCAGGAAGGAGATCGCGAAGGTTAGAGAAGAACTGAGTAGGGTGACTAGAGACCTGCACGAATAAAGGGAAGGAGAAATCGAGGAAGTCAGAGTAGGAGTAAAGCAGGTTAAAGAGACCAGAGGAAAGCGAAATAGCGGTAAAACAAGCGCTAGACAGATTAAATGTGAAACAAATCACGGTAAAAAGGGATGTGTACGAGAAATTGAAGGAGCACGAGGAGGAAACCCGGAGCGTACAAGACCGTACATTAATGGTGGAGAATGTTGTCGGTTGCGAAAGGAAAATAAATAAGTGTAAGGAAGGATTGGCAGAGATTAGAGTGCGTGTTGACGTATTGGAAAATAGGCCGCAAAGTAGTCTGGGTGATGGGAGGTTGTGCGGCGAGCGTGCGAGAACCACCATGCGCATGAGCAAAACGTATAGGGAACAAGATATACCTAAGTTTAGAGGGACCGAGGGGGAGCATCCTTGTAAGCATATTGAGAGACTCAAGGATTTTTTCGCGGTGTATGAGTGCGAGGAGGCGGAAAAGGCATTTGGGGCACAGCAATCTGTAATAGGACGATGCGCAAATTGGGTAGATATGTACGGGCGGGACATAAGCGAGTTTACAGAATTCGAGCGCGACTTTATCCGTGAGTACTGGTGTGCGCAATTGCAAGGAAAGAACAGAGCTGCGTTATACCAGGAGACGTGTAGGATAGGACAGATGGAGGAACACATAGTGAGAGTGGTTACTATTGTCGTTGTTCATGTAAAAAAAAAGAGAGAGAAAGAAAAACTCAGGGTTCATGGTAGTCACTAGAGGCAGTTCCTATTGTTAATGTATTGTGTAAGGTCGAGTTATGTTGAGAAGAAAGTGAGGAGAAATAAATTTGGCAGTTGAAGCCGTAAACAAGTTGTGTGGTTCTTACTATTGTTGTTGTTCATGAAAAAAAAAATTTTGCCTCTGACACTATACTGTCATCTGTATGTGTACATGTATAGTTATTTTACGTGGGATAGAAGTCCCTAGGTAACTGGATGTTGTATTGTAGTTGTAAGGTGTGAATGGGATCTCGGGTAACACGAAGCATCCCGCGATTGGCTAAGAGTCGGTCCTTAAAGGCAGGATGCAGACAACTGATTCAAATGCTGGCATCACCGACAAACTTATCATTTTATTGTTATTAGAAAGATCCGTAAAGGAGTCTTTGCCGAATCTTTCTGGGGGGTTGTAAGGTACTTGACTTACACACCCTATTTAATTTTTCCAAATTTGTTTGTTGTGCGGAATTGTAGCTTCGTGTTGGCATAAACGTAATGTAACCATAATCTTAACTTCCGTAACTTTGAAATACGTTTGTACGTAGTTTTCGGCGTCAACATAGGTCTAATGGGATCACGATATCCATCTTGGAGCACTAGCTATACTGGAAGGGTGTAGGTTAGATGTCGCCCGGTGCTTGGGAAACCTGGCTTGTCGACTGTAGTGCGTCGAGATCACCGAGAGTTAGAATTAAGAAAAGACATGTGAGTAGTACCTAAGTTTCAGAGCCGGGACTTAATACCTCAATGTTGGTGTAGACCAAGGCAGGCGTACAGCAGAACACTTTCAGTTAAACGAGACGTAATTTCCACAATAACTTATGTGTTAAACCTATTAATTTACGAGCGGTAGGCTGAAACATAAATACGAGTAATTTCTGTTAACAATTTGAGTGTAATGTGTGACAGGCGAGAGCATTCAGGGCTAAGGAAAGTATAATCGTGTATGTGGAATCATTTGTTATTGTTTTCATTGAAGGGGGAAGCCATCTTGTATCTTTTCCTTCTTGTTAGTTGCCCAGAGATATGTACAGTCTCAAGAATCGCAGAGCACGATGGAGTTGTGTTAGTAGAGACTGAGATAATGTGTTTTCTCAGATGGAACAATCATTTCAATGAGTTTAGGAATGCTCTCGGTAGGTAGAGTGCTAACCTATGGAGATCTCTGGGCACTTCCGGAGAAAAGTGAGGAGGATGCTGGGAGTCCAGCATCCTGGATGTTTTTTTTCTTCTTAGCTATCTGGATGTCGAAGTGATTGGACGCGTGCTGGGAGAGCTCCCGCGGGCGCACGTGCCATGGAGATCCGTTAACATCGGGGCTATAGCGTTCTGTTTTCTGGTAATGTGAGCCATCGGGCTGCGCAAATAATAATATTGTTCCGAATTTAGCTTTTCGTTTTGCAGTATAAATTAGATGTAGGCTTGAGGTGAGAGCCCACCGCGTGTGTTGTACAGGGATCTGTAATGGTGTTGTTGAGATTGAATCTGTGAATACAATAAACATAGTGCAGCTAAATGGTACTTTTAACATTTATTGGTAATAACGATCTCTGTGTATCCCTAACGAGGTAAATATTGGTTTTCGCTCTTCTCTTCTCGTATCCACGACACTGAGGTAAGAACTTGTGACTCTACAACTGAAACTAGAGCTAGCCGAGGGCATGTTAAATCTAATATAATTCTACGGGCGAGTTACCGAGGGTGCGTTTGTGGGAACACGTGGTCGGCGTGGGCGCAACAAACTGCAGTATGTGAGTGAAGGGGAGCCGTGCCACCACACCGCACATAATGTTAATCCTTTTGATCCTTATTACTCCCGCACACATCAGTGCACTGTAACCTGACACCAAGTATTTAATATAAAGCCTACCTAACCCAACCTTAGATATCCTTCATTCACAAAAACCCTGGGCAAGGTATTTTAACGTACTTTTCCTACGAGGCATCATGCCACCTATAGACACGCCGTCCGTAGCACTGAAGACCACAGATGAGGGAAGGACCACTCCCTTGCGTCCGCACCGTCTCTTATTAAACGAGCGGCTGGCCAATCACTACAGACCGCCTTGAGAAGGGTATAAAAGAGGGAGCACAAGCCACCGAAGCCAGTCGCGATCCACTCGCCTCTCAGTAAAGTCATGTCCTACTCGCCACTTAGGATCAGTTCGTCTTCGAGTAGCAATCTGTTTGCCACTCACCATGAGCAGTACCTCTGCTACCACTAAGGTTCAGCTGCGGTAGATTAATCTACCCTCATCACTACTATCAGCTACAGCTTTAGGCCCGGAAGACCAGCGACCGCCGGATTCCTTCCAGAAGTGCCCATCACGACCATGAGAGCCTTCTATGCCAGCTGGCCAGCTTCGCCAACCAAGAGCCGCTTTCCGAAGCGTCGTCAACTGCATCAACGACTCTCCCCACGGAAGCTAGTGCTCTTCGGTTCCTTCCTACACGCCACTCAGGCTTTTTAGGCACAGGGTGTTTCAGTTTCATTGTTGGCATATGCCAATAAACAACGCAGCATATCATTCCTCTCTTTTATTCTCTCGCCATACCTTTCCATTGTTGACAAACCCATCCACCTGCAAGACACCTGGGACCCCTGCATTCCATAGGATCGCCACTGGAGTTTGATATCGGGTAGTTATAAGCATCCTACGCCTGGGAGGAGGCGTAAGCCAGGTGCATTTCAGGTTTTCTTCATTACGCCCTCTGTAGGTAGCACAATTACACTGTGCTCTTTACGAGCGGTGTCGGGTTTCGTCTTGACTGGGAGAGGTGAAAAAGCATAGGGACGTGCTGAGGCACACTTCTAGCACTCCTCTACAAGTCTGCCTGCCCAGCGCCAACAATAGTTCCGGCGCATTAGGCTTTACATGCCACAACAGGCGATTCTACTGGATATAATATACCAACAATCAGCTAGTCTTACCACTTCACTTTCATCTGAGTCACAGTTAGACTGTGCCTAAGAGGTCAGGTAGGAAGTTGAGGGCCAGACAGGAGTTCTATAAGTTGGTACGGAAGGCACTGGAGGCTAGGGACCCTGAGACAGGTGTGTATTGAATCCAGAGGAAGGTCACCGCCACCGCTCGATGAGGCACACCCCTCAACGGCAACGCCATTGTTAGTCTGGCATTAGAGTCACCTGGTGGATCAGTCTTCCTTAGCACCCCCTCCTCAACACCCGTTTCCGTCGGAACCCCATCCTCACCTTGTGGACTCCCATTCAACGCAACTCCCTACCCCGGCACCTACGAGCTCTCCTGTCCTGGGTATCAGCACCCCATTGTTGACACTTCCTCCCATCCACCTTCAGCTACACCTACTGTGGAAACACAACCTCCAGTGCAGCGCTAGTTTCCCTCGCTGTAATATCCCTTACGAGGCGGGGAGAGTCCAATGAGAAAGATGGTCGTCGACGCTTCTGGGCCTAGCACGCTGCCGCCTTGCCATCGCGCCCTCGCTGACAGACTACCCCTACCCGCTCCCCGCCAAAACGCGTCAAGAGGATTTGGCACCCAATGTGGGACCCAGTTTTTAAGTCGCCAAGCAGTTGTGTCAAGGATTGGCCACTTGTGGAGCAAAGACGTCGCACATCTGCAAGACAGCACTAGAGAAAGACCAAGGGAAACCCTGAGAATACAACTACCACTTGGAGAAGAACAGATAAAATCTACTGGTACCCTATCCTTGAAACACCTTTAAGATGGTGATCATCACCGTTTGCAATACACCCGACTGTCCTGGAGAAGGGGAACGTCACATAGAATGTGCCCACTGTGGGTGCAGGTAGCACTATGCATGTCTAGGTTGGGCAGAAGAAGACCGAGACACAGAAGGTCCTGAATAAAGATGCCGTGCCTGTCGCCAAAAACAAGAGAGATGCGACCACCCTGAACGTCTTGGCCAAGGCCACCACAGGGTCACCTGTTCCGCATGCACAAAGATTTTCCACTATGTATGCTTAGGATGGGCAGACCGACCAAGAAACATGGAAGGGCTTTTCTTCCGTTGAAACACTTGCAGAGAGGGAGTTCGACAGGAATCTATCCTAGACACTTAATTCCAAAACAGAGGCTCACAGTCTGTCACCCAGCCCACGTTAGCAGAATATGCAGGAAAACACTATGAAGACCCGCAACAATTCATTGCCACCTGCGAGCAAAAGTTCAGGCGCACCAAGTTACCAACCTTGGCGTAGCTGTCCAAAGCCAAACTACAACTAGAGGGTGAAGCCTAGAAATGGTGGAAGAAATATGGCGAATTCATCGTCACCTGGGATCAATTCTCCACCCGCCTCCAAACACACTTCTCGGGCAAAACCATAATGGGTTCGTTAACCGAAGAACTCTACACCCAGTACCAGAAACTAGGGGAAGAAGCAGAGTTATTAATTCGCAGGAAAGTGATGCTTCTTCAAAGGCTACAGCCGAACCACACCGAAGATGAAGCCGTCGAGATGATTGTCCTGAGGTTGCTACCAGAAATCAAACACCACCTCAGAAACCCGATGCCTAATTCAATTGAAGAGTTAGTACAGCGAGCTAAAATCAGAGAGCAAGACGTGGCAGAAGAGAAACAAGTGAGGAGTATCGCCAGGGCATCCCACAAAAAGGCTGCACCAGCTAGGTTTGAGAGGAAGACAGGTGCACCAATGCCACCACCTCCGCCAAACAAACCATCACTTCCAAAGTGCTGGCACTGTCCAGAATTCCACTTTCATAAGGACTGCAAAGTCTATCACGCCAAGTGCAGAGAGGCTGGAGCCAGAGGTAACAAGGACCACTTCAAGTCCGGAGAATCCAAGCCTCCGTCGGGAAAAAAGAAAGCCGGGAATAACACAGTAAGCCACACACCACAAGTGGTAACACAAATATCAATCTTAATCAATCCAACCACAGTTCGACAACTTCCAAGGATAGCAGTACGCCTGGGAGACCGAGAACAAATGGCAGTTCTTGACACCGCTGCCACCGCAAACTTCAACTGTACTTCGCTAATACAGGGCAAGATCACGCCTAGAGCCGAACCAGTACGAATGGAACACGAAGGGACAGAACTGCAAGTGGAAGGAGAAGTTACCTTACCTGTCCAGATTGGAGATGGGAAGCTGAACATTACCTTCATCGCTGCTGATTGCCTGTTAGAAGAGGTAATACTGGGACATCCATGACTGGAAGAACAAGCTGTCATCATTGACTGCGGAGAGGAGCGAATCTACTGGGAAACCCAGCAAAGACAGTCAATTACATGGAGACGCCCAATCAGCAATACCTTGCTGCAGCCAATCAACAGCCACAAACTAAAACCCCAAGTCAGGCCAGACCAAGTAAATAACTTGGTGAACACCCCTACGGAGAAGCCCAGAATATTAGAGAACCAAGAATCTGTGAAACAGACTACTGCTCCAAACCAAGATGTGGAACAAACAATTACAGCCACTCTTGAACGGCAACAATTCGCCAATGAGCAACGTCGGGACCCCAAAATAAACAAGAAGATGCAAGCAAACCCCCAAACCTACAGAGACGAGGGAGGCTACATATGGGCACGAGATGAAAGTGAGAGACTTACATGGAAGCTCACGTTACGACGCAATCTATGTGCCTACTACCACGACCACCCTCAAGCAGGCCACCCAGGAACTGCGGAAACCCTAAGACAGATACGAAAGAGATTCACTTGGAATGGCATATGCCGTGATGTTAAGGACTATGTCTCTCACAGGCACATGAAAAAACGCAAGTTGCACCACACCTACGACGACATAACACACCGTGGCACACGGTCGCCATAGATGTGATAAGGCCATATCCCACCTCACATCGTCGGAAAAGATACTTGATGGTTATCACTGATCTCTTCTCCAGATGTGTAGAACCCTATCTTCTACCAAATGCCGAAACAGCCACCATCATACGCAAATTGGACGAAGTATTTTTCCCTAGATGGGGATATCCAAAGCCATTCTGACTGATAATGGAGTCCAATTCAGGGGGGTAAATGGGCCGCTGTCACACACAAATGGGGCACTGAAACCTGGATCACCCCAGGATACCACCAACAAGGAAATCAGACCAAGCGCCGGAATCAAGAAATAAAGAAAGGCCTACGGGTTAGAATGCAACAGGATCACCAGAACAGGGATGCATACATTCCCAAAATCCTGTTCGCCCTTCGCCGCCGACATAACGACGCAACTGGAGCAACCCCAAGTGAGTTGCTATTTGGAAGAACCATCTCCCACCCACGTGAATGGGAATGGGAAGAGAAACCTACAGACATCCCTACAGCAGATGAAGTCTGCAAGAACGCCAATGAACGAAGAAAAAGGGCAACTGAGAGACAACAATGCTACCCGCAGAAGAAAACGCCCAAACCAAACTCCAGGCGAGCACAAGCCACAGAGAGCGGCTACGAATATACGCGCAGCCACCCGCTCACAATAAAGCCGCCCACTTTCACGCAGGGTTTTACCTTGAGTGGGAAGGACCACAAGAAGTAATAGAGCAGAGAAGTAACACTCTTTGGGTGCGAGACGACTTGGAAAGATATCCAAAGTGAGCATCACTGACACCAAACCAGCCCCAGCTCAAACCAGGCAAACTGAGCTCCATTCAACAAACCAGAGGGAGTAAGCACGGAACCTCCTCCACGCCGACAGCAGGCACAAGTTCCTCCATTCATGCCTACACCACCCCTCCGAAGGAAGAGCAAACAGGTGACAGACGAGATCCAACAACCTGACTCCTCTCTGAGCTTCGAGCCCCGGTACAAGCAGGAAGCCGCCCCAACCTTCATTGGGCGACATCCACCCTGCTCCCTGTCAGTCAGTCCAGAACAGGAGAACACCGCAGACTTGCCTACAGCACTGCCTGCTCAGCCGCAACCGCAGCCTGCTCCAACGCAGCTACCGCTGCCCATCCAGGTGCAGCTACCCAGCAAAGCACCCTCCTCTTCCCAGGCTGAGACAAAATACGTTTGCCACCGCGACATATCTAGCCAAGGAGAAGCTGCCAAGGACCACCAGGGCAACAAACTGCAAGCTACCGAGTGACCTCATGGCGTAAATCATCACCAGCCCAGCAGGACAGCAGAGAGAAGAGATACTGTGTGCAAAAGACCAAGAGTCTTTTGTACCCGCTCAGTGCACAGACATTGTTGCTGATGACAGACGCCGCAGCGTTCTCTGCACCGTCATCCAGCCAGCTGAATGCATCCCAGCAAGTGCTACGCCAGGGAGCACCCAACCAGTGCGACGGGTCAGGTTAGCCTTGTTGTGGGTACCCTAGTGATAAGTCAGGTTTAGTCAGTGCTACAATCCTTTTTAGTGTTAAGTTGAAAGCAGAGTAACCACCATGCCACATCCCTGTGGATGCCAGAAAGAAGACAGTGCTATGTCTCCGCATCATTCTGCAAGTAAGTTCTTCAATTATTGTTAAGCATGAGAAATGAGTGATTTTTGTTTGTGGTTATGTCTCATTTTACCCTAGCAACGATACACTGGCTGTATTTCAGTTGAGTAGCATACCCTGGGAATTGACCCAACACGTCCCTGATATAAGTGATTCGGAATAAAGTGAGCACTAAAAAAAGCCCTGATTAATTTCTATTTTCTGCCAGTTTATATCTTTCCGCTACATGTAAACATCAACATTGCCACATGCTTTTATTTACATAGTCTTGTACAATGTTTACATTTACGTTAAAGTGCTCCGATAAATTTTAGCTACAATATGTACTCATTAAATGCACGGGGGCTGAATACATGCTATACTCAGTAGTAATCTTAGTTATAAATACCTGCGAGTTAACGTCTTAAAACACTGGTTTCTCTGCGTCTACTCTAACGGCGCTATTAAT